>VXBJ01006692.1:2682809-2694719 GCA_013400055.1 Nycticryphes semicollaris
GGTGGGTAGTTGGGGAGGGAAAGGGCCAGGGGGGGGGATTCCTGTATCCCACATATTTTGGCAACTACTCTCCCATCTTATTCCACCTCTCCTTTTTAAGCTCACTGACTGCAATCACTACATAGAGTCAAGCTCCTTGGCTTTCATCAATTGTTTTCACTGAAGCACACTTTCAACATGACCCCTAACGACCTCTTTCTACCTAATGCTGTGAATGGTGAATGAGTAGTTATTTTCTGTTCCTCCTTCAGCTTTGATGTGACTTCATTCTGCTTTTCTTGGCCTATCATCTTTTCTTCTTTATCAAGAGTTTCCTATCTGCTCATGTTGACAGGCTATCACTGACAATTATCACTGACAATTAGATTTTCAGGAAACAGCCTTTGTATTTTCTCCCAAGCTGCTCTTCTGTTCTGAGAATCCACCCCCTTGTTATTTTTCAATTCTTTTAAAACTTTTCAATCATCTCTCTCCCTTTAAAAAAAAAAATTAAAAAAAAATGCTGAGATCTCCTTGCATATTGTGCCTAGCAACACTGCCTCATAACTTCCTTGGAATTCCACTTGTCTGTACCCATCCTGCGTTATCTTTTAATTATTTGCTTTGGACAGAGGCTGCTTTTTCACAGAACCTAATACAAAGGGGTACTTGTCTATAAGGAGGCTATTAAGCAACATGGTTATATAAATACAAATTACAACAGGAGTTCAGATTTCATTGCTGTAAGCAGATATGAAGACCTTGAAATAAAGTAAACAGAACTAAAAAGCTTAAGAATGTGAATTCAGCCTTAAAAACTCATTCTTTAGACATGCTGAGCATACATGAGTGTAATGTATACATCCACTGCATGGCATACATCCGCTGACTTCAGAAATTAAAGTTGATATATAGAACCCTGCCTTCACTGAAAGCACTAGGCATTTTATTACTAATTTCAGTATGGTCAAGGCTTTCCATCTGAGTCTTATCATACATACTTCTTCAATATTTGCAAAGAAGCAGTCGAGTACAATATATATAACAATAACATTTCATAGTTATATTCAGTGACTAGAAATTATCTTGACAGCTTGGTTTCTAATTCTGTATTAGGTTTGAATGCTATGTCTGACAGTACGCAGGTACCAAAGCCAATGTTTAATGGATCACATACATGACTTCAGAAAACATTGCCTGTTTTTTTGTAGTAGCTAGTTTTACACAGTCTCTTCTGAACTTTAAATGAATAAATTATTTAGCAACCAGCACTTGTCCTTGGATGGCATAACTTAGATGTCAATACCACCCAAAGCATCCACATTTGCCAAACCTGTCTTGCATGAAATGGAATGAGGATATTTGCATAAGGAAAATGTCAGAGCAGGAAATTAACCCCTTCAGGGGTTTTGTATAGTCAACTATGGCAATAGTTGTTATTTTATCAGCGTTTACTTTACTAATGCCAAAGCATTATAAAGTTCCCACCGACATTGTGTTTACCAGTTAGTCCTCCTGCTTGGGAGGGGGCAATAGGCCTTTAAATTAGTACACTAAGAAGTAAATTCAATATCGAATTTGAATACAAAAGATACAAAACTGAATTCTTTTCTCCAATAGAAAAGAATACAACAAATTTCAGATTTTGTGAAAATGTGCTTCTTAGAAGAAGGTCTTCTATATAGAAGAGTCTCCACAAACAAGTGTCTGTCTTTTCAGAGATTTGCATTGGAAAGAGTGACCGAATGCTGACTGGGGCAGAGCATGAGCCCATTGTGTGTGTGTATATGCTAACTGCGCTGAAATATAAGAGTGTCTGAGAGATGTGGTAAAACTTTGAGGGGCTTGCACACCTATCTCCATCCTTACGAAATTCCTCATACCAACTTTGGGCTGAAGAGGACTTGCTCAACCCATTCATGCCCTTTTTCATGCACTTATTTCCACCTATTAAGAAAAGAAACTACAGACAGAAGACACTGAAAAACAAGTTTCAAAAATTTGGTTGTGACCAAATAACCCATCTGGAGTAAATCCTTAAGCTGCTGAGTTCAGAGAATATTGCTATCATGCAAGGTGCTTGGGCCAGGAAACAGCCTATAATGTGTGCTGCTTCCAGTCTGCCCCTACGTAAAGAAGTGGGGATAAGGACTCGGCTGCAGCACTACACCCCACCTTAATGCAGGTGCCCTTACCACCACTTAGGAACTTACAAGAAGGTTTAAAAATGAGTCCAAAAGCATTATTTAGAACTATTAGCATAGGAAGCTAGCATAAATGTCCCTCATCTTCCTTGTATCTGATTTTATACTCACTTATCGTACAGTTAGTGTGAAACTCCGTGCCCTCCTCCAGGGCTTCATCTGTGCCTACTTGGTATCAACTACACGACATTATTTTGAAGAGTTTGATAAAAGTATATATATATATATGTGTATATACTCACTCCTGAAACCAATCAAAAGATTGGTTTTGCACATAGACAATACCAGAGATTACTTTTAAAGTCCTGCTACACCATGCTCTCACTGAGAACTGGGCAAGTAAAAAACATAAACACTTATATAAATTATAAAGATCTTATAGTCTTTATTGAAACAAGTTTTCACAAAAGAGGGAAAATTTTCCTTGAGTAGGAACTGCAGGAATTGAGCCAAAGTTACAAATATTACATATCCAATGCTGTGCTGCTTTCTCTTTTTCTGCTTTATGCTCATCTTGCTATAGCTATGACTAAATATGTTAATCAAAATCCTATAGAACTGTACTCGTTTGTGTGTGTGTTTACTTTCCATTTACATAATCATCTTACAAAAGGAGCATTTCTCCTTTGTGCTGGATGTCTTACGATGTAATTTAAAGTCGCAGTTACTAAAATACCCTACTCTAGCCACCACTATCAATTCTATTGCCCAGTCATTACCATAAATTATTATACAGGAGCTAAATATACATTTCCAGTCCTCATGATGTCCAAACAGTCCTGCAATCAGAGAAATCAAATGATCCCTGCAAGTGTGCCCTAATAATCTGCATTGAGTGTTTTGGATCGAATAGGAGAAATTTCCAAAGCTTAAGGGCCTTCACAGAGAATTCAGGAAACACATAATTGTAGAGTGCCTTAATTTCAAAAATAGGATTTTTGTGTCTGTAACACAGGAAATGCATATGGAAATGAGCAAGCACGTACACTGATATATATGTCCATAATCAGTGCAAAGATACATTTTACTATTAAATATGTATTTTAAAGAATACACACACTTTGTTAAGCATAAAATCAAACGCTCAACTGGTAATGGGTGGGATGGAATGGAGTAGCTGAGATGGCACACGTTTTCCAAAAAAAAACCAAAATCAAGAATAAAACTGATCACTCAGTCAGTTCTGAGGGACCAACAGGGCAAGAAATACCATCCAGCTCACAAAAAACGTTTACCTCTGGGCCTCTGCTTCTTCTGTGACTTCTTCTGTTTTGAGGAGACAAGCACGTATCACCTGACTGTAGCCTATGAATGTTGTCTTGGCATTTCTTATCTCTGCTCACTGCTGAATTTTATTCATTAGTACTCAAGGCACAAACAACCAAAGTCCTACTTAAGATGTCGTGGGTCACAGGTCCACGGTAGGCCAGTTCCACAGGAAGTGGTTTCGCTATAAGACTACAGTAGGATTTTAACTGGATCATAAACAGGTGTGAAAACTTTGTTGTATTGTCTGACCTGCTGCCCAGAGTAGTTATCAAGTATCTGTGCTACCCTCTTACACCATCTCAAGGACCTGATCTGCCAGGTTTATTATAGTGCAAAACATTTATTTTAGCAATTTCTTCAATTTTCATAATGATGTTAGTGTGCCTGAGCTCAATGGCTATAGAATGAAAATAAAAGGGCTCTGGCAATGCTATAGTTAATGGTGGCATGAGAATGGTATCTATACCACATATATACACTGGCAAAAAGTAAGCAAGCTGTTTGGTAGATTATAACCATGTACAAAATGCAATGCATATATGGCAACCTTCCTCATTGCAAAGATAACCTTAACAGATGTATGTCTGGCTATTCTTCCTCTCTCCTCCAATATACTTATTTTTCAGAGTTTGCCTTTGCATTCCTAAAATCGAAAGTTTAACATTCCATGGAAATAAGAGAAAGAATGAACCGGAAATATGTGGTTGGGTTTTGGTTCTTTTTTTCTTTTTCATCATAAGTGATTATTTGCATTCTTCAACCATATACTTGTGGTTTATTTAAAATATGTCTACAACAATGTCACATGCAGTTAGCATAATAATTGAAATCCAAATTTCATATTTGGGATTTTTAACTCCACATTACAGCAGAACTTGTCTTAACCAACCAATAGAGGGGTGAAAAAAAATACACAACTTTAACTAGGTGGCTCCTTAACAAAGGTGAAGTAGACTTTTAATGAATCAGCAAAGGGATAATTTTGGAGAAAGGAATTTGGCTAATATTGGGAGTAGCTTTGTTGTAACTAATGCAAAGTTTGTTGAAGATTATATTAATGAATTCTGGTTTTATATCTCTTGTGCTTATTAAATACAAAGCATAGTACAAGAACTGTGATGTGAAGAATAAGTCTTTCACTGGGCTGCATCAGCCAACTAATGGTCTAAAGACATTGTTCTTTAAATGCATCAACTACATAAAACCACTAAGTACTGAAAATGTCAATAATTGTTTCGTTATCTAAATTTTATGAAACGTGGATGACTGCATTTATTTTATTTCAAATGGCTGTAGATTGTTGTTACTTACTTCATTTTTAAACTATTAGAAAATCTAACTTATTTAATCCTTTGATCATCATATACTTATGTAATTACATGGTTCAGCCCAACAAAAAAACCACAGAAACTTGTCACTATTTATAATGAGCAATCTTTAAAATTCACCCTTCTTTTTCCATGTTGGCTAGTTAACAGACTTTATCCATTTAAATGGACAGCTTCATCATATTTTTTTTTCTAAGTATAAAGCATGAGCTATTTTCAGGCCACTCAAAGAAAGTCATGGTGTGTAATATCAACCTCTTTGATTTGTTGCTGGCATATGCATTGCAAAATGTCATCTTGTCCTGTTGTTAATGGTCATGGCCAGAGAATGCTTACAGTCATCACTGATATAGATCACTGATTTATTCACACTCAAAATTACTTCAGCAAACAAAAGCAGAGAACACACATCGAATTTTAGTTCTGAAAAACAGTGTCTCAGACTGAGCCTTCTCCTTTTTCTGAAAAGTGTGCACCTATACAGCTCTCAATGAATATAAACTAGAAGGAAGTTGCCTATGTGATATGCAGAATTGTACAGTCAACTCTCGCTTGTCTGTGGGTGTGTAACCCAGGTTGTAGATTAGCAATGCTATGTTAAAACAAAGCAGGAAAAAAAGAAAAACACCCACCCTTTTTCTTTGAATTTCTGATCTCACTTCTTACTTCAGCTCAACCTCATTCCTTGATAAATGTAATAAACAAAGGAAGTTCTTATCTAATGTGCATATGCTTTGTATTAACCATGTTTTAGCTTTATGCGGGTTAGTCTACACCATTTCTATTTTCAACAGTTGAGAACTGACTGTGTAAATATGAAAGAGCTCAGCAACCCACAGTTTTACTAAAAAACAATTGTTTTCCAAAATACCTCTGTAATTCACCTCAAAAATCATAACAGTTCTCTTTTAAATTGCTTCTCAAACCCGTGGGTAATAGCAGCTTTCTGCAATACTGGACTCCTATTAGTATAAGTAACTAAAATGTTCACAAGCTTGAAAGGCAAAGCAAAGACAATACAAGTGAACAAACTCAGTGCACCTAACAGGAGATGGATACTGTGGACTTCTCTGCTCCCAAGGCCTAGAGACTGATGGAAAGCCATTTCATAATAATATTTTGTAGTTGTACCAAAAACCTTGCATTAATTGGCTAACTGTATATTTTATTCATTTAGAGGGTCATTAGCACCTAATATGCCTTTAAAAAAATCATACGCTATAGGAAATGCAGCAATAACAGCGGTTTCTTTAGGAAGGAGCTGGGAGAGGGAAAGTTGTTTCCTACTTGTCCCCTCCTCTTTCTCATTTTTCTCTGCATAACCTAGATAGCACCTACTTCATGACCAAAGCTAAAAGACATGAGGTACCCAGTACACCAGCCACTGAAGGGATGGCTGAGACACTTCTTAAGGAGCAGGAGAAATATAAGACTTGGTATAGGAAACATTTAATTTTGAAGGAGGTCTGATGGAGAGGCTGCCAAAGGCCCAGTTGGGGCAACAAAGGGCAGGAAAGTAATGGGGGCTGACAGCCTTTTCTCTGGGGAATCTGTTCTGATGCTTTTTTTTCCACCAGGACATTTAAAACTACTAACTTCACATTACCCATAAAGATCAACGCAGATATAAAATAGTGTGACATTCTTTGCTGTTCTGAAAAAGTAACGTACCAGCCCCGTACCCTAGCTTTGGCAATAACTTAACTCCAGTACTATAATGAAAGCAAAAGGCTTTTCATAGTGTGACACAACAATGTACTGAACTGGAATACACCTTCTTGCTCCTTTGAATTTACACCCTAATACATTAGGTTTGATATGCTGACTAGGACCAAAATTACATCAATGAACAAAACCTGCAAGCTCTGCTTTAATTCATGTATACATATTATTCGTGTAGGAATCTCTCTAAACTACTTGACATCCTGTGCCAGTGAGTTCCACTGAGTAATAACTTTGCATAAAAAGTTACTTCATATGTTGCCTTTTAATTTCACTGAACATCTCCTTGTTCTTTTAACACTGGAGAAAATAAAAGGAAATGCTTCTGTCACAAGACTTCTTACTGGAACAATTATAAAAAAATCACTTAAAAAAAGTACGCTCCTCTGTCAGGTAGTAATACAACTGCATATTTTTCAGTTAGACAAAGGAATTATATTCATATCAAAAGAAAAACATTTAGCAAAATATTTGCTTTCAGACTTGTTTACTGTTTATTATTTTAATTTACATCAGTTACTGCTTGCAAAACTTCCAGGGAAATAATTTTAAATTGTTCTTTTTTTTTTTTCTTTTCCCACTGCATAGTAAATACAGCCTTCTTAGTATTTCAGTAGCACAGTACTATAGAAATGTTAGGGCCTGCTTCTGCTCCAAATGAAGTTAATGGGAAAACACCAACTGACTTTATTAGGAGTTAGGTCAGGCCCCAGATTCGCAGCTTTTGAAATTTCATAGTTGAAAATTTTCTGGCTAATCTTCAGAACCAACTACTTCTACAACTATAACACTATTTACAACTTTATTTATATGTACTTCTTTATTACAATATGTAATATCAATGTTCCTTGTAAAGGTTACTATTTTATAGAAATTAGACTGAAGTTATTGCCAATCAACCTTTTAATAAACTTAAGTGGGATAACTTTCAGAATTTTTCTCAACATACGATTCAGTTTTTATTCACTCTTGCTATCTTTGACAATTGCTTAACTACCTTAATTTCAAAGCCTTTTTTGGTGTAATAAAAAAAGTCCTTTTGGTATAAGTTTATTGGTCCCGTTTCAAATTACGTTCTGAAACATTCTTGTACTCATGAGGACTCAATATTTGAGCAATTTTTCTGTTTCAACACAGTATATAAAGCCATGCCTCTCAACCAATCAACCTCAGTATAAAAGTGTAAGTGAGGTCAAACAGATTGCTCACTGAATCTTTGATCAAGTTGTCTGATCACATATAGACACAACTCTCTGAATTGTTGCATATGTTGTATAATGTTATCATACAAATTTAAGCATTTCCATTATTGACTGCTGCTTGTGTATGTATATATTAACTTGCTGGTCATAAAACTACAACAAAGGACAAGATATACCAATACTGAATTAAGACCTCTAGTCTTGTCTCTCCAAAAATTAAGAAAAATCCGTGTTCTTTATGATTGACCAACTCATGATGTTGTGCTTCAAATATACACATTTTCCAAAATTAAACTGTGAAGTTAATGTCAAATACTGTGTTGTAACTTTAAATATAACTGACATATTAGAACAGATAGATGGGTAATTATGATAAACTACACAATAGTGCTACTGTAGATAATATCATTTATCAATCCTGTGGTCCCCATCATTCATGCATTTACAGTTTGGGAATACAGTGACTGCAAAGGATAATAATTCTCAATGGCTACATTCTCAGTACTTCATGCTAGCTCACTAGACAAAATAAAAAAGGTTAATTGTATAACTGGAAAAATGTAAAATTTTATTCCAAGAAAATTAACAAGCTACACAGGTAAATTTTGGCAAATGCAACTTTATATTGAAATCCACACATCTGTATCTTAAAGAAGGAAAGACTCACAGACTAATGTATTTCTAAAATACTAAGAAATCATATTATATGCTTTCACAAGTTAAAACTTAAATAATTTAAAACAACCAATACACCAAAATGTGCAGAAAATATAAACAAGACTGTGCCTTCAGTAGAATAAATGCTTCACAAATTGTGCAAGATATCATACTAAGGCTGCGGTCTCCCCATGACAGCTGTCTTAAAATATAAACATACATCAACTGCCTGTGTTTCTCAGAACAAACTAGAAAGGGCGGCACACCTAGAAAAAAATCATATCATCCCAGTGATGTGCATACTGATTTTGGGAACCATTGGAGTAAAAAGGAAAAAAGAGGACTAAGTGATCTTTCATGCACTCCCAAACAACTGACCAGAGTTACTGATTCAATTTCCCTTGCTTATTTGCTTCAATGCTAAACAAAATGGAAGATACTAGATAACCCTTTAAGGCAACATGTGTTTATTCTGTATAATTGTAACTGTTCACTTATGACTGGATATTATCATTAACGTTGCCTAACAGACTGATATCTAGTTTTTTCTTTTTAAAAATATAAATAAGAGTCTATTAAACTTTATAGCAAATCAGCAAAACCCACAGAATACAGTTAAATGTTAGTAATTTCACTGTTAAGGAAAATGGTATTTAGAAAGAGTAATATATTTGGGAAAGACAAAAGAAAAAAAAAAAAGAAGAAAAAGTAAAGTCTAAATCTGAACAAAAATACTGCTTTGGAATGCTCCCCAAAACTTACTCACAAGGCAAACAGATTTGTAAGTGTGATAATCCAATAATGCATGGCACATCTTTAATCAGTTACAGTACTTGAGTCCCCAGTTTTCAGTCTTTGCAAAACAATAATTGTATGAAATGTTTTAAAGGTCTTCAGATGTCTAAAATTAGTTTTATCAACACATTAACCTCATATCAACTTAATTTATTAAGATGTCCAATGCTAATCTTTTTGATGGTCTTATTTTATGTAGTGATATACACAGCATTTAGCACTGATACTTAGCACCTGCTACTTTCATAATCTAGATTTCAACCACATAAAGGAATTCAGGGCAGTAGTTCAGTCCTTTGTTCTTAATTACAAACCTTCAGCAGTGGTCAGCAGGAACATGTTTAGGTTTAAAATAGGATTAGAGGTGAGCTATTGCAAAGACTGCAGAATGTTGCCCAAATCCTTACAACTGCTGACATCCCATTCTTGATTTTCTTCTCAAGACATGGCTACAGGCCACAATTGCTTAGCAGAGAATGGTAGTGTTTCACAAGGCTAAAGATTTACAGATGCTCCCTCATATAACACAGTAAGGTTCCCTTGGTAACCTGGATTTTCTGCAGTAAAGAAGGGTTGTGCTGAAACAGCGCCTCAGCTCCCTGTTGGAGAAAATGCAGACAAAAGGATTGATTCCAGCTTGGGCAAAACTCATCCAGACAGCGGCCGTTAGAAATCCCCCTGGTACTACCGGCCCTCTTGCAAAAACTCTCCAGTAACAGGCTACCAAATAGGGACCCCACAAGGTCAGAAAGAGGAATGTCATGATGTAGAACATTCTGCTGATTCTCTTCTCCATTTTGAACTCATCTAAAACCAGTAGCCTTCTCCTGCCTGTGGTGTTCGCGTTTTGCCTGATTCCCAACAAGGTTGGAGGTGTGGGACCCCTTCCAAATCCAGCCAGCCAATTAGCAGCTGCTTGACCACTCGCTCCAGGACCGTGAAAAGTCCAGTTCTGGCTCACTGCTGCAACAAACTGGACTGGCTTCATTTTCCTGCGATCGTGAACAAAAAATATCAGCTTGAGGTAGACAAGCTGTGTGGCTAGGAGGATAAGGGCAAGAAGAAGCATAAATCCCAAGGAATCGTTAGCCCTGAAGGAACGATGCTGGAAAGTGCATTGGTCTTCCTCCCTAATGAACGAGTAGGTGCCCACATCTAAAACTGGGGGAAAAGCCATGGCTACAGAGAGAGTCCACACCATACAGATAACAGCCAAACAAGTCCAGAAGGTCAGCCTTTTCGTATAAAAACGGTGGTGGGCAATAGCTAAGTATCTGGTGACGCTTATGCAGAATAACATGAAAGCAGTGTGAAAGCAGGACAAAACCCCCAAAAAGGCAATCACTTTGCAAGTAAGTGTCCCATACGTCCAAGTAGAGCCATTTTTTACAGAGGTGAAAACAAATGGGAAACAAATTGCAGATCTGAGGATATCTGAGCAGCAAAGATCCAACAGGAAGTAGTAAGGAGCTCTATGCAAGGTCTTATCTTTGACTAGCAAAATGGAGATCAGAAGGTTACCCACCACACTGACTCCTATTATGAAACCCAGTGAAGTCAGTTTCAGAAAAGCTGTTAAAGGAGAGAGATTTTGTAAAATGTTGTCAGCTGCATGGCTGTAGTTCGCCATAGATGGATGGATGATATGTATATTGCCTCAGTCAAGTCTCATGATCTATATATAAGAACAAGGAAAAAATAGATCCATACATCTTACTGAAAATGTAATCCACAAACAGAACTGATCTTGTGTCTAGTCATACAGTACATCCTCTTCTTTCTGATTTGTCATGCCATCAAAATATCTGAAAAAAAATCGAGCTATCAGTTCTTAAGTTAACAAGAAATGATGTCAGAAAGTGCTAACAAAGATGTTAATTTATGGAGAACCAAATGAAGTTGTAAATTTGAGTACTATTGTTTGTTTTTAAAAATCACGAGGCTTTTTTTTTTTTTTTATGTACTTACTGTTTAGCATGATCGATTATTGGCATTTCACAGATTTGGCTTCTTACAGTTTCAGAACTGACCAGTGCCCCTTATATTTGGTAGCATACATAATTTTACAGTTAAAGCCTCAGAGATTTTATGAATCAAAAGATTCTCAGTTTGCAAGCCCACGAGTTAAACACTGACATCTTTTTAAAAAATCCCCAAAGACTGCTGATATTTTGACATTACCTACATTTATTTCATGGCTACAGTATTTGTCAATGTTTTAGAGACAGCTGCTGTGTTGATACAGATCACACCCAAAGAAACCCTGCAGAATTTATGTTTTTTAACCCAAGTCTCCAAAGCACATTAATCACACTGTTAGTTCATGCACATTGTAAGAGAAACAGTATTCATTATCCCCCTCCCTTCCTCCTATAAACCATAATTTTATCATTTAGGCTTTGAAATAAACAGGTATACAAGACAGTCGATTGCACTATGCTTTAGGGTCTCCCCCCTCCCCTCCTCGCTTTAATGCAAATCTTTAAAGCCTCAACATAATTCATAATAAGCAACGGTCGGTGTAAATACTGAGCAAAAATAGGCAACACACCCAAGATATAATGCCCATCCTTTTGGGAGGGATGGTTTTGGTTATGCTTAAATAAACATATAATAATTTGATATTAATTTTTTTTTTAGCTAATTAGGGCTCTGCGATTCCCTCTAATCCTCCCAATGAATCGCACCGGAACACATTTCATGCAATAAAATAAAATAAATTAAAGAACTGTCTGCTGCTGCTGCTGGGGGGGG
>VXBJ01006692.1:2695283-2710125 GCA_013400055.1 Nycticryphes semicollaris
CTTTTTTTTTTTTTTTCCTGGGTACCTTGCCGGAGAACCCAGTCAACGGCTCGGGCGGCGCATGCTCACTGCGCCTCCTCCCTGCGCGCCGAGCCCCGTCCTCCCCTGTCGCAGCGGCACAATCTCCGCCACTAACGCAGCGGCGGCGGCGGCGGCCGCCTCAATGAGGGCAAGGCAGCCTCGGCGGCGGCTTCTGCCGGCGTCTCAGCGAGGGCAAGGCAACCTCCGCGGCGGCGGCAGTCTCCTCAGCGGCGGGCAAGCAGCCTCCGCGGCGGCATCCCCTTCAGTGAGGGGCAGGCAGCCTCCGCGGCAGCACGTTCCCATCGCGATGCATAGCCCAGCTGGGTTTATCGGCGAGCCCGGGCAAGCCAGTTTGAGGAAAGGGAGAGAGAGGAATTAGGTCCTACGCTCCTTGTTGTTTATGCCTTTGAACTCCCCCCTCCTCACCTCCCTCCCCGCCCCTGTCTCTTAAAATGGGGGGTGGGGGGCGAGGAAGCGGCCGCCGCGCTGGCACGTCGCAGCCCGTTAGGAGAGGGACCGGGCGGTTTCTCCAGCTGTCGCTGCTAGCATCCTCCTGCTCCTGTGGCTCGTTTTTCCGTCCTCCCGACTCCTACCCGCCGAAATCCTTCTTCCCCGAACCAGGGGAGGGCTTCTCAAAAACCACGGCGGTTCGGGGCGGGCTCCTTTGCCGCGGGACCGTTCGGACACCGCACCTTCTCTCCCTCGGCTCCGCCGCCGAGTAAAGCGCCTTCTCGACGTTCAACCCAGAGCCGGCGCCGAACCGTCAGTGCGCTGCATGGCGACAGTGCTGGATTTGCCAGCCCGTTCCCTCCGTCGCAGGGCCGGCGTTTCCCCTCTCGGGGCGAGAGCGGTGGCGGCGGCGGCGGCGCGCGCCGAGCCGTTAAACGGTGAGGCGCGAGGCCGAGCCGTCCCGATGATGTCATGGGGGCCGGTGGGCCGAGGTGGCGGCAGCGGCGGCGGCGGCGCCGTCTTTTTGCCCGGGGCCTGGGCCTTGCTGGGTGGGGGCCGCCGCGATAAATCCAGGGGAGGAAGGGGAAAGGTTGAGATAAAGCTCCGAAGGGCACGTCCCTCCGCCCTCCCGCCACTTCGATTCTGACGGAAGTTTATCCGGGAGGAGCGGGAACGTGTCAGAAAGGCTCACCCCAAAAGCGGTTGGTTTTTGACGGCAAAGGCAGTTGAGGAACAGCGTGTTTTGGGTGGAGAGATTTGGGTTTCTGAGGAACTTCTTCACTGGGAGCTTCCACTCGAATCAGAATAAATCCTCTCGGGGGACAGATTTATGGGGTTGGTTCATAACGTGAGGCACATCTTTGAGAAGGTTCACAGACTACTGACGTTTTTTAAGGCTGTTGTCAAAGTTTGGGTTCTTCTTTTTTTGGCAGTTGCTAATAGTCATTGGAGTTGGTGGCCAAGCCACAGAATTAGCTTCCGTAGCAGCCTGATCAAGCCCAAAGGTTTACAGCCACTGGAAATGCAGTTATTTAAAACCAAAATCGCAGCATTTCGAACATCTGACTTGCTTCAGATAAAATTTAGCCTTGAGCAGAAGACTTACACAGAGCTCGGGTACCACACAGGTTTTTCTTTTTCTCTGTGAATGTAATTATGATGACTCTGTGTTGGTGCTCATCTTTGGGGTTAGTCTCCCTTTTAAAAAGTGACATTTGGTGGGGTTATGAAAGTTACTGCTTCAAGCTGCACTTTTCATGTAACAGTCAGCTAAGCTAAGCAGACCTCTCTAGCTACCCCTTTGCTGTTGCTAGATACATGTCCCCACAGTGACATATACAATGACTTTTAACGTCATCCTTAATGTTAAAATGGAAGGACAAGGAATTGGTTGCTAAGCCAGCAAAAGCAGGGCCCTTAATGGTCTGTCTAATATAGCAAAGTATTCTCCAAATGCTGTGAAAATTAAACAACTAAAATACCAGATGAGGAAGTAGATTGGTAATACGTGGTACAGGATGGCTGTACTGTATTCATGGCCAAGGCCTATTCTCAAAGTCTGATTTATGAGTTGCATTTAAGAGTAAATAATACGACATCATCATTGTAAAAAAGATCCAGTGCAATAGTTTCTAACTTCTGTCTCTATTTTCTCTTAGAGATGTTCCAGAAGTATGTTGCTATATGACATTTAAGAGCTTGCTTTTCTTTTATACCTGTCACAGACTGTTTAGAAGTAACCCATGGACTTCAGAATTCATTCAGCATCCAGCCACTGGTTCACCATAAATCCATTTGTCATCATATGTGTAATCTGAGGACCAGTGCTCTAATGTTGCTCAATGAAACGTAGACATTTGTACCGAAGTGAATGTAACTAAGCTGGTTTCCCATCATAAGCAATGGTGAGAAAAAGATGCTTTAGGGACCAGATATCTCATTCCGAATCACAAGCATAAAATATGTCAGATGGATTGCGCTCTGTTCTCTGTATTGTAAGGGAAAAGTTTAGGCAAGAGAAACCCTTGTTATGAAGGGGGAGATTTCTGGTGGAGCATGACATAATGTTGTGTTTAGCTGTTGTACGGGGAGCAGGTCACATCCCCCATGGAGGGAAAGCAAATCCAGGAATCGTGGGATTGGGAATCTGGGATTGGAAGGCAGATATCACTTAAAGATGGCCCCAACAAGCATGAAACAGGAATTGAATGTGGAATTGGAAGGGGAGGAGGAGAAGAGCTATAGGACAGGTGAAGAGATCTGTACTAACTAGTTCTTCAGAACGGCTGGGCTGGAGATATGAAAGGTTCAGGATAAAAAAAGTGTGAGGCAGCCTTTGTTGCAAGGTGAGTGGATTAGGGGTAGCCAAGCAAAATTTCTTGGGGCTTTGCCACAAGGAGGGATTCTGAACCCTGAATAAATTGCCCATTTCACAGTGTGAGGGGGACAACACTACACGGGAAGGAGGTTCAAAAAACTCAGAGGACTTGTGTGATTTATAAGCATCTCAGAGGAAAGAAGTGATTACTCTCAGGAAAGTAAATGTCTTTCTCTCTCTTTTTATTTTTTTTTTTACTTAAGTATTTAATATACTTTATTCTTTAAGAAAGAGTGTAAGGGAAGTGTAAGCACAAGAGCATTCATGAACCCAATTATTAGAGCTAGCAGCAGAGTGATTAGAGCTTTTCCTAGAAAATGAGAGAGCCAAGACTATTTCTTCTGTTTTCTGATTTAGATTAAAGGCATGAATCATCTCCAAGCTTGGGCAATCCCATTGCAAAGTTATTGACAGTTATGGTACAGAGCTCTTTCATTTTCTTCTGGCATAGAAGGTAACTGGTGAAGTGCTCAGCTTTGTTGTTGGTGACTGAGGATCCTGTATTCCAGCTGTAATTTTTTTTTTCAATTTAGTTACTGTTTAAACTGTTTAAGAATGAACAAGGGACTGAGTCCAGTGCATTCCCAGATCAGGATCACCTTGTTGGAGAATCCGACTCTGATATTCTCGGTCCTTAGCATCATCTGCAGATCTGGTCAGCTTATTCCCATAAGGTGGTGGTGATGCTTGAGTGTACACAGCCGAGGTACCAGGAACTCGGGCACCAGGGTGGGGGACAGTTGAATGCTATTGCAGATAAACTTTGTTGGCGTGTAAGTAGTGTTTTGGGTACTTGACACCTAATTTCTGTTGGGAATATGTGCCCTAGAATCCTGTACCACAGTTGTGAGCCAGGTGAAGATGCTGGTTAGGTGGTTCTCATTGTTTTTAGCTATTTCCTCAGAATGGGAGAGTTTTTGAGGAAAGTCTGACACTAAGAAATCTCACTAACGGAGTCTGAGGTAGAGATTGGGTTAGAAGACAGGCTAATGATGACAACTGTCAGTTGAAAATGGGGTGAGATAGTTGCCTCACCAAGATCAGTAAAAATCTCAAACGATTTCAGTGGAATGAGGATTTTCAGCATTTCAGAAGTTGTGAATAGCTAAAATGTAAAATACTCATGTCCCTATTCTCTTGATCATTTCAGTAATTAAGGTGGTTATTGGCTGTTGTGAAATTTGTATATGTGCAATGTCTACCCAGTCTGCAAAATGCAAACTCTGAAGCACTGTAGGATTTTGTGACAATTCTACAAAACAGGAGAGATGCTCTGCAAGGTGTACCCACCTCTGTGCAGAGGCCAGCACGAGATTTATGTATTGCTTAAGAGACTGTGATAGATGCTATCAAAGTACATCCTTTTCAAAGGGCTTAAGGAATTCTTCCAAGGGAAATTTCTTGCTTGTGCAGTAGATTTGTGCAACTTTAAAATAGTATTTAAGTAGGACTTATGTAATACAGAGACCTGTGGAAGACCCCTGCACAACGGAGAATTTCACCTGCAATATATTTCATTCCTGTGCTTTGTAAAGTATTTGCAGAGTAAAGACATTTGTTGGTAGTGTCGGGCTCCTGGGTTGGCTCTCAGCACTGACATAAATTTCACCCCACACTGAAAATCTCTCTAGTGGTCTCTGCCTTGATGATCCCTGTTTTCATCTACAACAAAATTGCATTCATGTGACTGTAACGATTCCTATGGATAATAATTGCAATTTTTTTTAATAATCATTAGCTAGATCCTCAAAACTTTTCTAAATATTCCTCAAATACATTTAATTAGGTATCCTAGGAAATGTTTCATAACTGCCCTTTGAAACTTAATTTTTATTTTTAAAAGTTGATCTGCGTTGCACGTTTACACAGGGATAAATGAAGGTTTAAGGGCAAATACACATAAGCTTATCTGCTGAGCATGTAAAAAAGGATTTTTCCTCTGCTCTGTGTAACTCTAATGGGAGTGAAGCACCAATATAGTTTTGAAAATCCTGTTGGATACTTACCTGTATCCTCAGACTCCTAAACACATTTTACCAGTTCATTCATTACGACTGCATTTGAAAGACTGGACGTGTCTTGTCTTTTGCATCTAGGTTTTGTAGATACACTGTTAAATCAGTGTTGCAGTGTTAAGTTCAGTTATTTTTTCTTCAATTTAAGTAGTGTGGACATGCAATTACTTGACTTCATTTGCGTATCAGGTAGTTAGAAATTTAAATGAACTTAACTGTGGCCATGAATAATTACCAATGTTAAATTGCACTGCTAATTACTTGTGCCTGCAAAAAGATAAGCTACGTTTTTAAATTGCTGGACTTCACAAATGGCCTTTTTATATATATGTGATTCAGAGAGAGAGAAGAGAGTTAGAGAGGCAAAGAAAGGTTCATTGTGGTCTTTGTTGTTCGTGGGCCATATGTATATTGTCCTGTGCTGAAGAATTACCAAAGTGATTGCCAATGTGCCTGTTTTCACAGCCAAAGTAGAGAGACAACACCTAACTTAAAAAAGATAGTTCCAGTCACATCCACAGCTGAAGGAGTAGTTCTAAGTAGATACCTTTGTTGAGAAAACGTTTTTCATGGTTAAGAATATTTCTCAAATATTGCCATCTTGGGTCCCTCATAAATATATAAATAATGTAATACTCAAAATTTAATCTTTGAGCAATTTGATTCACTCAAGTCTTGGGTTTTTGTGGTTTGGGTTTTTTAAAGTAACAGAGGCTAAGCACTATCTCATATGTCTGTAAAACAAATCTTTTCATGTGAATAATTCTAAACTTGCAGTCTTGTTAGTGGGAAGTATTGACATTCCATCAACAGTTTTTAGCTAATATGGGCAGCAGTGCCTCAGTAACAGGGTCCCTAGTGAGGTCAGGCCCTGAGCTGCTGTCCTTGGAAGGATACTTGCTGTTATTCCCTGGACTCCTGGGGTGGAGAAAACTTCTTGTCAGAACATCAAGAGAACGTGCAGCAAGCTTACTCAAGTTCCTACTATATCCAGTCTCTCCGCTCTCTTTCTATGCCACAAAATCTGTTGGTGTTTTGATAACTGGATGTGGAATGGGAGAAAAAAGGGCTTTCTTCTTTCTCTGTTACAAAAAATAAAATACCATTCCTTACAAATCTCGTCAATGGGATTTGTTGAAGCATGTGCACAGACCCTGAGAATAATCATACAGAAGTAGTGATTCATTTATTTAATGTACTTTCATCTGCAGTTTAATTAATCCAATTAATTGTCATATTTTAGTATAAGCTACAATACATCTTTCAACTACTGTAAATACATTCCATTCACGAGTTTGTTTTTCTGTGCATGACATACGGTAATGCAAATACCTCATAGTGGTACGACTCAGCAACCAGAACAGTTGAAAAGAATGATACTGAGCACAGTTAGGAATTCATGAGTAAATCATCGTTGGTGAAAGGCATGATTTTTGCATGAGATTTGTCTAACCAATAATGTGTAAACAGTCTGGTGAGAAACAGGCAGAGAGACTTTCAGAATTTAGAAGCTGGACCAGAAGCACTGACCCAGGGCCATGCTAATGATTTTCTGACTCCAGTGCATGGCTAAGCCATCTTGGCCTCTGCCAAATCTCATTGACTCTCTTCTCTTTGACTGTTGTTCTCATCTTACCTTCTGACAGTCCACCAGCCATGTTTAGGTAAAAGTGGAGCATCCCCACACAAGAGATTTCCAGCCAATGCAAGCCAGCACCTTGGAATCACTAACAGAAAGCTGTGTTCATTTCCTCCAGAGGGGGAATCTGTTACTGTGATTTTAGAAGTGTTGTCTATTAGCTTTAAATACTGATGATGGACAAAAGTTTGTAGATTTTCTTTTTTCCACAAAAGAAGTGTTTGGTTTATGTTGCTTGTGCACCTCACCCCTTCTCAGATATTATGTTTGATAGTCCTCTTTGTCTGTGCTTTTTTAACACTTGAGTTTTCAATAAAATGCTTGCTTGCAGGCTATGTAATCCTTCTGGTTTACCTTACTAAATGGAAATTCAGGACTTGAAATCAGCTAACCAATGCTGAAGCACACAGCAGCTCTGCAGTGTCATGGTCATTAACAGTGTCAATCACAGCATTCAAGAACACTTTTTTCCTATCACCATCACAGATGCCGGTAGAACACTATGGAGCGAAATGAATGGGGTTAGTGACATTACAGAACAGAATGCTTGCCTTGAGAGAGGAACCTCTTCTTTTTTAAGAGACAAGGGAAGGATGACTTCTTCCAGCTGAGCTGCATCCAACGTTTTTATGCATCGGATATTAAGTGTAGACTCATGTCTGAGATGCACATACCTATACCAGTTATGTAATACCGCTCTACCCCAAGCTCTTCCATAATTTCCCAGCACGTAGGGATATATGTGGAATGCTACTTTGGCTGACTTAGGGGTGCTGCCAGGCTGTCAGGTATTTCTCCCATCTCTTTTTGTTCTGTTGGCTTTCTGGAGATTATTCGGACATGGTTGTGGCCTAATAGAAGGAGTGATTACGGTTCATTATTTTTCATATACTTTCTGTCATGAAGCTATATAATGACTAAGTGAATTTATGTGGATTTATGCACGTTTCCTCCCCTTCACTGTCTTTTAAACCTGGAGGCTGATTTCAGTCAAGTCAGATACATGACCAGAGAGATCTCAGAGGCATGTAAGGTTCCTATAAATTTTGTGTTGGTCTGCTTGTCCCAGGATTTACCTTTTCTCCTTGCTGTCTTCAGGCTGGCCACCACTTTCAGGCTGGCCCCCACTCCCCAGGGACCCCGGTCCATACCAGAATCAGCATACAGAGATTCATCCACTGGACTCTTAATCCCTTCCCAATTCAAACTCTTTGTGAGCAGGCTTGGCTGCGCTCAGCTGTGCATGGATGACACTGGATATGCAGCCGTGATTTCTGTGTCCAGGGGCAGAATGTCAAGTAGCAAGCACAGATCTGTGTTAAACCCACAGATCACACTGGTTCTGTGACAGACCACACACATCCTGTTCATTGCTCAGTATCAAAAGGATCAACAGTCCCACTGCTGAGCTCCTCCTCGCTTCTGTTGCAGTTTCTACCCCATTTCTTCCAGTGCTCACAGAACTATTTGTGTGACTGTTATTAGTGTGGGGGGATATATGTCAAATCAATCACATTTGTAGAGCTGGGATATATAAATACTTCCTTTTTCTTCCATCTTTAAGGTTAGGTTAGGGGTGAGCCATGAATGGACAGTATGTTGTAGGATTAGAAAGACTATTTGGCAATAGCATTTTCTATTTCTAGCAATATACTGAGAGGGGGATTTAAAAATAATAGGATAAAATAGGATAACTGTCACTGGCAGCTTTTAGAGAACATTTAGGCTGTGCTTTGTGATAAAAATTAAGACTTTCAATGTTTGAAATATTTATTTTTGCTGATATGACTGGTTTACATCAGGCATTAGACTACCTCCTAGTTTATTGTTTAAATTTTAATTTGAAATTATACAGACATGTACAGTATAATGATTCTAGATTGATTTAAAGCTCTGCAAAGAAAAAATAAATTGTTTAAAAAAAAGTATATTGCTGAGTGATAATTGGTTTGAATGCCTCAGACTGAGACAGTGGAGAGTCAAGTCTGTGACGTCTGAGGTGGAGAGTGAACACTGTCTTTGGAAGCAGCTAGCATGAACGTTATGCTCTACCACTGAACTTCAGGTCTTATGATCTAGGAAGTAGAAATACTCTTGGATATTCCCATGTCAGCTCAGCTGTTACCTGCTCACTGCAACTAATTTGATATCTAGAACCTAATGCCATGGTCCCATTTTGTCAGCTTGTTAGATATTAAGTATGAAATGTTCTCATTTATATGTAGAACAAGGAGAAGCAAGTTTAAGTTTTATACTTGCAAGGATGAGGGGAACAGTCTATCTCTGGATAAAGGTAGGTCATCTGCTAAGAAACATGACAGTTTGAATTCTGCAGATACTATCAGCAGCAGTGCGATGGCACAGTAGGAGGAACTGCATGAATGCAGCTCTGTGATGCAACTCTACATACAAATTTATTACTGCATTGCCTATTTCATGGAGGTATGAAAGAATGAATACTTTATTGAAGTGTCACCTACAAAACTAGTGAAGCCTAATGTTCTCAAATGGCAGTATCTTTTACTTAATTAGATTACTATTTCCATATAGTTAGGCAAGGTTTGAGTACGGTATTTAAACAAAAGGGTGAAAAACTGAGCAGGGACAGGATGTTGCACTATACTAGATAAGAGACTCAGCTGCCAGGAGAAATACATGGGATCTTGTTCCTGCTACCTGGGTTGTTTAGTGCTGGTTTTGCTTTGTTTTCTGAATGGCTACATGATGCCAGGACCTAAATCTTGCCAGAAGTGGCAGGTATCTGAAATAGTGGATATGGGAATCAGGCTCTGTCTTATCCATGTCCCACCCCACCCCCTGTGCCATCACTCTTGCATTTTCACACATAAAGGGTCCAGGATAAACAGAAGACTGTTTACCTCCTCTTACTCCAGGAATGTTTTTTTGGAGGTGATAGACTGGGTTTGAATTCCAGATCATCTGTTTCGTGTGATGCAAACTGCTCGGTGGTTATGGAAGAGGTGAGCTTCCTGCAGCATTCCTGCATTCACTGGCCTCAGCATTGCTGCTGATGTACCTTACTGGAATGCACAACTCAGATCAGACTCTTCTAGGGACATTGCTGGGAATGAGACATTTAGGTAATGCTCTGTCTCGCATCTGGATCACAGAGATTCTGGACTGCATGCTCTTGGGCAGTTCTGCATGGGAATGGAGAGCTTGCAACCTCAGGTCCAGAGTGTAAATGCCAACTGAGAAGTGAGCACTGATAAGTCTCACTGGCAGTGCAGTGAGGATTTTGGGGTCCTTTTTTGGAGGGTTTATGTCCTAAATTCTGTTGAAGTCATGTTTTAGATGTTTAAATCACCCCTTAAACTCTTGCAGTTCCTCACTACATAATTTTATTAAGCCTCAGTGAACTTATTCGCTCTCCATTATTAAAATAAAATGTGGCAATAAGAGATCTAAATACTAGTAATCTGTTTTTCCTAATCTGGGTTATGTATCTGGACATAAAACCGCTCTTCTGGTGACTGAAGATGCCAGTTCCTCACTGTATAGGACCAGCAGTAGCCAAGTTAAGTGTACCCATTGTGTAATTCTGTGCTGCATTGTAAATGTGGTATTAATGTAATGCTTCAAAACCTAACAGAACATTTAGTTGATATACTGTATCTCTCTATTATGTATAATATCTCCTCATAAATATGCATGCATAACAAAACTGTGGCAATTTGAGGAATTTATGTAAAACTTATGAATTCTCTTTGATATCATGGGTCCTCAAGATAGATCTGTTTCAACCTGCATGCTCTATATTGAAAAGAGAGCAGGTTTTTTCTTCTTTTTTTTTTTCCCTAACCTTTTTAGTATATTGAATTTTCAAAGGACATTGCCACAAGGCCAACCATGGGACATAACGAAATGCTGACAACCTGAAATCAAATGGAAGACCTTCAGACAAAAAGAGCTACCGGTTACTCAGAATGATTTATTTGTCCAAGTGGGTTAGTTACCAAAACATGGGTCACATCTTGGGAAAACTTGGTGAAGCTGAAAGAGAAGTAAAATTTGAAAAAGGGAGGGTAACTTAGTGGCCATTCTGGAGTAAGACAGAAGAAATCATAAGACAAAGCTTGTTGCAGGAATATAAGAAGTTATTTTCTGCTCTTACAGGCAGCCAGAGGCAATTGGAGAACTTAGAATTAGTGGAACTGCAAAGCTATATTTAAATGCACTTTTGACCAGTTTAGGCAAACCTAGGTAGATAATGGAGCTCGGATAGCCTTTGGTAGATACTGTGAGAAGTTGGAGGGAGCTACAGTTATAGTCTTAATTATGAAACTTTCAGACTCCTGCGTCACTTGTCAGTCTTGGAATACAATTATGAACCTACTTTAACCAAAACTATTTTAAGGTGAGGTAGGTTTTCAGCCCTTAAAGCCTTTAACTTTTACTTAAAAATCTGCTAAATTTGGGATACAGATATTCAAATACGGTTTCTAATGAACAGATACAGTAAGGTGCCTTTCAAAAGAAAGAATGCTAAATGCTTTTTAATGTAAAAAATCTTGACTGGACATTTCTGAAATTGAAAAATATAAGAAACAGTAAGAGGATCAATTATTACTAGTACTAAGAATATACTGAGATCTCAACATCAGGCTTCCAAGTGCTAAAATGAAGAAAGAGATACAATTCTAGTAGACTTTGACTCAGCATTATTTTTTAAGGCTTAGGTGTGCTGTAATGTGAATACAACTGCATTATACAGCAGTTTTAAGAAAGGATTTCTGAAGTGTCTCTACCAGGGGATGGTGAAAGATTTCTTTTGGTATGTTCAGTTTGAGCGTCCTAGAAAGAATTTTTTGAACCATGTAGTTTATAGGGGTTTATTATTTCTGTGGTAAGTGTAGAGAAACATATGTACTTATAAAACTCTTTACAAATATCCCAGTTCCATATAAGCTGCATAGAAATAGTTACTGTAAGCTGGTTTCCATTTTAAAAAATGAAAAAACCCAACCTTTCACTCATAAAGTTTACTTCCTTACCATTTATTTCTTGAGAAACCAGAATGCAGCTGGTGCAAACACAGGACAAAAGGAAAGTGGGTTTTCGACACCAGATAATTAAACCCCAAATCCTGTGAGAGGACATGGAATTCTTACTAAGCAAATGGCTTGGCTGATACCATGTGAAAGAGGGTGTATTTAAGTGTGTCTGTCAGTGCCTCTTCACCCTGTTTCTATGACATTTGCTTCCCAAGGTCTGTGTTTTGCACTAAATCAGGCAATTTTCATTGTCCTGAGTTAAGACAGTTGGCATTATGATATATTAAGGCAGCAGCCTGACAACTGTTATGTACAGTCAATTTCAGATTATTTTGGTAGTGGCATAAAGTGATCACATGCTCTGCGTTTGCTGTTGGAAGGTCAGTATTCCTTTGAAAGTAGAAGGGATTTTAATTCTTAATTCCTATTAAGTCTATAGGGAGTTAAGCAGAGAAACCTCTGGCAGAACTCATGAAAGTTCAGATTTTGAGTGCTTTACATATCTATCTACAGCTATAAATTTCCTTCCTAGCCCTGATGAAACTGAGAGCACATAATCCTTTTTACTGGGATGTCACTGTTACTTCTGGATAGGAAGAGAAAACGTACATAGTGCTTCTTATTTAATACAGAGAACCTCACGTAGCCTAGGTGAAGGGAGTTCTCGAGGAACACTTTGACATAGACACAAAACAGATTGCTCTTATTAATGAAACAATAAGAATAACAAGGTAAGCTGATAAACATGAGATGTACAACTCACATACATACATTAAAAGTGTGTGATGAGCCACTTTATATGAGTCTTGTGTCCTTGAGAGTGGGATCTCTTGTGAATTTCCCTGTGCCTTGATTGATAATCATGGGGGGGGGAGGGGAGAAGGAAACAATGGAGTCTAAGTTGAATATAAAAGCCTGGAGTATATTTGTGGAATAAGAATGGGGAGAATATTTTTTTCTAATATTTATTAAGATGTAGGTCAAATAATTTACTGGTAGCAGGCTGAGAGAGGAAAAAAAAAGACATCTATTTTAAGAACCAATTTAGATTTTCACATAAATGGAAATCAAGAATATTCTACTGCATTACACAGAAGTGTAAGGGCTGGTGCAAGGTCAGAATGAAGCCTCTTGTGATTTCTGTTCCAAATGAATTTAAATCAGGATGACTGCACTGATTTCATCAGTGCTGGTGTTTAACCAGATGAAAATTTGGCATTCAGTTAACACAGTAAATAATTCAACTAATGTTTTCCTAGGGAAAGAGATAGGGATGGAGCCTAATGTGGCTGCAGTTCCCCATGAGCACCATCTGGTGCAAGGTGCACTACTGGTCAAATGACGGGGACCCCTCCATCCCTTGAACATAGCTACTGCATCCAGACCTGTATTTTGTCTTTGACCTTGTCCCAAACTCCCACTGATGCCGCTGGGAACTCCACATGCAACACAGTCTTTTATTCAGCCTGTCAAATCTTAATATTTTCAAGGGGTTGAATTGGTCAGGAGTTGAGATGATTTGCATTTGGGGCTTTGCGCTGAAGCACTTGAATTCCGTTTGGAGTATAGTACTAACCCCATAAGCCCATCTCTAAAAATCCCGCTCTGAAAAGAGGATTACTGTACATATGCTGTATTTGCTCCCTTTTTTCCATAACCTTTTAATGCCTCAGGGATTGAGTTTCACTAGACGCAGTGGGAGAATCCTGGTACATCTGGTTTCCCTGTGGTCTTACATGATGACTGAACAGCCTCACAGCTTTTATGGTCAGGTTCCCTATGGGCTCACACTGTGATTAGATTTGTTCACCACAAATACATCCTTGTTTGCCATAAAGATATGAGTGAATTGAGCTGCTGTTTATGCATCCCATTTATGATTAGGTTTTCATAGAATCATACAGTAAATTAGGTTGGAAAGGACCTCTGGAAGTCACCTTGTGCATTTCCTGGCTCCATCTCTTCCCAAAGATGATTTCTTTTTTCCCCATTTGTGGATGGACAATTTAGAAATACCCTTTCAGTTGCCAGCATGACCTCTGCTTTCCTACTTCCCTCAATGCAGGCACACACCTCAGCCCACATACATTCCATATTTTAAAAGATTATATAAAGTGTAACATCCAGTACTATATTTCAAAATGTGTAATCTGGCATGGAAGAAGGTTAAAGATGAATAAGCTACACAGCTATTTCTGAATGTCTAAACAGATACCTGATCACTTCTCTGACTTTTGTCACAGCTGGAGATGGCTCCATGAAGTCCAGGGGAGCAGTGACCTGGGCATGCATTTGGCACCCGGGGAGACACAGCTGTCTGTCACTTCCCAGGCAGGATTTAAGGTTGCCCAGCATCCCTTGTACCAGGACAGCCTGCTGCCATAACCCTGGTGTGGGAGATAGTTGTGGCAAAGTTGTGTGGTCTTCAAAAGACAGTTTGGTCACTCCTTTTTAGGAGAGCTTGATTTAATTTTAAGACAATAAAATTTTTTGAGCTGACTTGACTGAGGTTTTTCACCAGGGCCATAATTACTAGATAACACCAACAACTTCTTGGAAAAGCACTTTGTGCCTTCTTTTAATGTATAATTGCTTCTGGGATTTATGTTTTCTCTCTGCAAATACAATAGAATGAAAAATATGACTGTGACGTTTATTGCTGAATACTGGTTTCTTATTGGCAACTGCTCCAGATATATATATGATCAACATCTTTAATTTTTATGATGAGACAAAAAGTGACTAAGTAAGACCCATTGCAATATTACTTTTTTATGAAAAAGGACTTTTTGGGTTTTTTAGTAGATATAAACTATAGTCTATAGACGATTTGCTGTCTACAAAACAATCCTAGAATCGTAGAATAGTGTGAGTTGGAAGGGACCTTTAAAGGTCATCCGGTCCACCCTCCCCTGCGATGAACAGTGACATCTTCAACTAGACCAGGTTGCTCAGAGCCCTGTCCAACCTGACCTTGAGCGTTTCCAGGGATGGGGCATCTACCACCTTTCTTTGCTTGAGGGTCGGAAGGCTTTACAGAGGGATCTGGACAGGTTGGATCAATGGGCCAAGGCCAATGGGATGAGGTTTAATAAGGCCAAGTGCCGGGTCCTGCATTTTGGTCACAACAACCCCGGGCAGCGCTACAGGCTTGGGGCAGAGTGGCTGGAAAGCTGCCTGGCAGAAAAGGACCTGGGAGTGTTAGTGGACAGCCGGCTAAACATGAGCCAGCAGTGTGCCCAGGTGGCCAAGAAGGCCAACAGCATCCTGGCTTGTATCAGGAACAGTGTGGCCAGCAGGAGTAGGGAAGTCATCGTGCCTCTGT
>VXBJ01006692.1:2710321-2787217 GCA_013400055.1 Nycticryphes semicollaris
TTTTTTTGTTGTTTTTTTGTTTTTTCATGTGGTTGGACTCGATGATCTCAAAGGTCCCTTCCAACCACTAAGATTCTGTGATTCTGTGATTCTGAGCAACCTGTGCCAGTGTTTCACCGCTCTCATTGTAAAAAAAAATAAAATGTTATATCTAGTCTAAATCTTCTCTCTTTTATTTTAAAGCCATTCCCTCTTGTTCTGTTGCAACAGGCCCTGCTAAAAAGTCTGTCCCCATCTCTCCTGTAGGCCTTCTTTGGGTACTGGAAGGCTGCTATAAGGTCTCCCCGGAGCCTTCTCTTCTCCAGGCTGAACAACTGCAACTCTCTTGGCCTGTCTTCATAGGAGAGGTGTTCCAGCCCTCTGGTCATCTTTGTGGCCCTCCTCTGGACCCACTCCAACAGGTCTATGTCCTTCCTGTCCTGCAAGCTCCAGAGCTGGACATAGTACTCTAGTGGAGTCTAAACCTCAGATAGACTTTTGGAAGTTGACCACAAATGTCCTTTCTGAAAAGATCAAACTTAAAAGACATAATTGTTCCTTGCTATTCGTGCAGACGCTGCAATAAATATGCGCCTTTGAGGAATAATGAGTCAACTTCTGCTAATCCTCTAGGTCATTTGCATAGATTCAAACTAAGTTTAAAACTGCTACCATGTGACTTACGAACAGTCAGTTAGGTTACAGTCTGAGAGATAAGTGCAGGTATTGACCATGTAATTTCCATAGCCACCTGGGATCAGAAAAAGATTGGCACAAAACATCCTTGAGCAGTTCTAAAATTAATTAAAGACGATTCTTTCTTCCCTGCCTCTAGTGGTTGCAACTCCAGGTCTACTGGAGGCCACTCCACTTTCAGGCTTTCACTTACACTCAGTGCCTATATGGGTCCCTTTGCTTAGCACTAATAGGGGTGTTTTGTTTTTCTCATCAAAATCTCTGTTCTGATCTGATCAGATGAATGATCCAGAAACAACAGGCTCCTTGTGTGTCTGCACCTCAGTGTGACAGAGCCTTCCACATATTCATTAGGGTCTAACCGAGCTGAGGAGACCACTACAATATCTAGAAATGTTGTTAATATCCATATATTCTTTTTTTTTTAGTTCAATATAGATGTGCTTTTATGGTATTTAATATACCGTACCTTAGTATGTAAATTCCAGCTTGCTTGCTGGAAAGCTTACTTTCTGAATATTGGAAATGTAGTGTTTGGGTGCTACTGTGTATTCACGTGAACTGAAAACCTTCCTAATTTCAAACCTAGTTACATTCTTTAACAATTTAACACTTAACAGTATGGTTTTGTCAGTCTGTATCTAGTATATTAAAAAATCTTTTCCCTTAAAAGTTTTGAAGATTGATTTCAGAAGGAATTAAAACTTTTGGGTCCTGTGCGTCTTCAGTGACAACAAATCTCAATATGTTTTTCTGCATTTGGTTCTGAATTAGTGGTCTCATTTTTCTAATCTGGTGAAAAAACTGCACTTTCTGTTGACTTCGGATCATTTACTAACAATTTGTTCAAGTGTAAACCGGGAAGACAACGAGATCCAAGCCCTCCTTTCCACTACTCCTAACAGTCTCTTGTCATTACATCAGTTTAGATCTGCCAAACCTTTCATCAGATGCAAAAAATGAACGGAAAGGTTACTGTTGTAGTATAATAATTAGAGCATTTACCATGGTAACGGACCTATTGTGGTGCATCCATTCAATCATGTTTTACCTTATTACCAATGCTGAACTCAACGCCCCGCTTCCTTCTCCCAAAGCTTATGTAAACAGCTTTGTGCCAAGAGGAACCAGAGCTTCAGACTCCGTCTAGTCAGTACATGAAGTCTCTGGGTAGTCTGAGGACAATTCTTGTGACAGGGGCATGGTGGCCGAGAACCACAAACACAACACGCTCCAGAAATCTCAGTGAGTTTCCTGGAGCTACCATCTGCTTCCTGTGACACCACCACAAGTCACAGGCTCTCCTTCCACTTGTCCCTCTCATCAAAGGATATGATAGGGGTGCAAACATTAATACCTGAGAGCACATGAAGGTTCTCGGATGGAAGACGCCATAGAATCACCAAGTCTCAGGACAGTATTAAAGCATCATCACCAGCAGGACTTATATGAATGGGAGAACGGGTCACAGCAGTGGTTTATCAGTTTAAATGCATTTGGAGAGGCAAGTGTATGAGTAAATGCACGAAATGTTTGTATTCCAGTCCCAGGAACTGCTCTACCCAGCAGAATGGTAACACCTTGCTGGTGTGCAGCACTTGGAAGGTAGACCAGGAGGAGCAAAGGACTTCTGTCCAGTCACAAAGGAACCGTACATTGACTGATAAACGTTGGCAGGATGGCTGGTTTTGAGCTACGCCATCGTTAAGGCAGATGGAAATCTCAACAGTCAAAAGCTGTTTGTTCCTGACTTGTAGCTTTCTCGCACTAATTAGAGGGTAGGTTGTGTTTGGTAAGAGGTGGGCACTGTCAGGCTGTTTTTACCTACCGCTCTGAAGACAGCCACTAATGGCATTAGCTTAGTGTACAAAGTGAACTGCTTTGTGAAGCTGAATTCCCAAAAGAGCTAGAACCCTGTTTTTGTAAAACACTGGGACAAAACAAGCTCTTTTGAAGTCTTAAAAAGAAATAAATGTATCATTCAAATAACTAGAAAGCACTGGAACATGTTTCTTCTTCAGAAAGAAGAAAATGGTACTTTATATCTTTGGGTCTCCAGCTAGAAAAGTGCCATAAATGGCTTTTCTGGTATAAAGGCAACTACATAATAGTATGTTGAAAATTCACAGTCAACAGAAATGCTTCAAGTTTCCCTTGTACCAGAGAAACGGGCTTCTTTGCAACTGCAGGCTGCCAGTTTCAAAGCCAGGGGACCACCCCTTGGAAGTGCTCTGAAGTAACTGATACTGAAACAAGCAAATGTTTACGTATACAAGTACTAGGACCAAGAGAAGTACACTTGCTGCACAAAGGTTCAACTGAAAACATACCTTACACCAAGTTAGTTTGTAGAGTCACCTAATATAAGCAAAGTATATAAGAAAATAATATTTAATATATGGAATTTCAGCAGTTTCAGTCATTTCTGTCATCCCTGTCTCGCTTTTCATAAGAACTACTTCATCAAACTGATGACAAATCATATGTGAGTTTATTAAGACAGAAGAAAAATGGGGGTATCCGATTTTGCACTCAAGTCATTGACAAATCCAAGTCTTTTAACAGTAAAGCTTCCATCAGAATCCAGGAAACAACACCATTGAACTGTGCAAACACCTTTCAATAAAGTACATACAGCTTCAGGCAAAACCCACACTTCCTCATATCCCTATGCCTGACACTAATTACTCTGCTAAAATTGTGTTCTGATACAGTGAAACTGGTGCACAATTCTGTGAAACTATTGCCAGGGACCTTATCCAAAGGGAAGATAAAGGAGTCTGTGAAAAACTGCTTGTGATAACATTCATTCTACTGAAAGAGCAAAATTTAATATTCTGCTAAGAAATCAACAAATCACCTGAATTTTGGGAAATACAAAGTCAACTGAGGAGGATGGGTTTTTTGTTTGCTTATTTTTTAAAAAAGGGTAATGGTTTAACCAAACGGAAACATTTCATTTGTACGTAGTAATTGGGGACTATGTCCCTTTCTGACTTTTGGAAGCCAGAAAAAGGGTACAAGAAGAGCTACCTGGCAAGACTTAGATCTCACCAGAGTAACTCTGTAACTCGTTCCTGTCACTTGAGAGCAGAAACCTACATTCTTGTGGCTTGATGGGTTGAGTCCTACAGTTTCAACCCCACACAATTTTGGAAGCTTTCGTCTTACCTTCTTCTCTCTATCAACCATGACAGAGGGACATAAATTGCAAGACTGAAATAACAAGGGCTTCTCTCTCCTCAGAGGTTGGAGAGAGAAGGGCAACCAGCTGCAAATGGCATATAAATACAGAAATCCTAGAATTTGGAGAACATGATCTCCCCACCATTGCTTATATAAGACCTGCCTGAGGACTCTCCTAGCCATTGCTTTGTGCTCTGGTGAACAGAGACACTTACAGAGGAAGGGAAGGAAAAGTATCAAAATACATAGCTCTGCATCACATTTAACCTTTCTCCCCAGCTCTGACAGATAAAAGCCAAGATTTTTAGCAAGAGTGGCAGCATCAACAGCACAAGACCAGAAGGAAATTCTATGAACTGTGAAGAGCTCACCTTCCTACGCTCCTTATTCTGCTGCTGTTACAGACTGTGCTCCTTGTCTCTCCTCAGACAGCAAGAACACTCTAACGAGCCAGAGGGGACCTGCAGTAGACATTCCTGGCTGTGCCTGTTCACCTTTGGTACTTAAAGAAACAGGTCCTGGGTATGCTACTGGGTAGAGTCTTTCAACCATACACTATACAATCCGACTGAGCATGAATAGAATAAGACTATTTACATCTCCCATTTTGCATTAGGATTTTTTTACTTTGGTTGTAGTCCTAAACTTCCATGGGACTCATAGGCATCAATTAGGAAAGAAGCCTAAATGTTGAGCTAGCAACGTAAGCTTGCATGAGGAAGACACTTGAGAACAATGGACCTGTTGACTGAACCCACGATTTTTACAAAACATATTCTTTCCATATTGCAAAAGAAACGTGCACAACTGCCTTGTTATAATTCTCATAACCCCCTAATGCAGAAATACTACATGTAATTCCTCACAATAAGACATAGAGTTTGGAGGGAAAAAAAGATGCAAACACCAAATTAAATAAAGCTTCAACCTGGTGTGCCTAAAGGAAAGTGGAGTACAAAAACTAAACAAGTGATAACAAATATATCCTTAACCTGATTTGTGTAGCCTTACATGTACTTTTCTGTGAAATACACTTTAAAGGAAAGTAGTGGTCCCATTCTTATGTGTAGCTACTTGGTAACAACAACCCCGGCTACAGGAGAGGGACATTCTAAAATAAAAATATGTAAGAAAAAAAAGAAAAAAAAAACGTTTTCCTTGTTTTCTTAGTTCTCTGAAGTCTCCTCCCTGTGACAGCAGTAGTGAGCTGTTAGGTGTTAACTGTCATTACAAAGAATGTCAGCACATGCACACAAGTCAAAGCAGTCTGCTCTTTAGCTAGTTTAGGAGTGCTTCCAAAGCTCTGTCATCCTGACTAGGAAGATTAATAGCTGCTTTCTCCTGATTAACCCTTGAAACCAAAACTGTGGAACTTGTTGGCGGTCCCCTACACGTGTTCCATTTATAAACTGTGAACCACTTGTTGGTTTTCCTTCCCCTTTCAAAAAGGTCTTACCCCTCTCTAAGGCAATATTTAAGCACGCTAAGAGGGGCTTGCAGAAATATCTACTACACGGGTTTTGAAAGTTATCCAGAACCAAAGCTCAGTTTTACACACCAGATCTCAACCCCAAGCTGTGTTTGGAAATTCACTTCATCTGAGCATCTTGAAATCACTGCACTCCATTCCTTTTCCTTGCATACAAGCCAAGGCAGGCACAGAATCCGATGACACTGACAGCGAGGCCTACTAGGAAGGCGATGGTATCTCCTGCGTCCAGGGCTTCAACTCCTGGCAGCACCAGCAGCAATGAAACAAGGACCCGGGAAAGTTTTGAGATGTTCTGGGTAGAAGGCATGCTGCCGGCCAGCTGTCCCCAAAGGGGACGATAAAGGAAGAAAGCAGTGAAAAGCAGGTACTTCGGCGGTTATCTACAAAGAAAACAAAAGGAACATGACAGCATTTCCCTTCCTTTTCCCTCGTCTTTCCTCCAATTTGGGGGCGTCCTTCTGAGGCGCCCGCCGCGTCCGACCCGGACGGGCCGCTCCGCAAAAGTTTTTCCCTCCGGAAAACTCCGCTCTCGGGTTACACACACCGAAACACCGCACCGAGACACCCGACGGTGGCCGCGACCACCCAGAACAAGCGGCTTTTCTGCCATCTCCCCCGGCGGGGGCCACCCGATCGCCCGCGTCCCGTCCCGTCCCGTCCCAGCCAGGGTGGGCCGGCCGCTCCCCGGGGCAGTCCCCTGGGCAGGCCCTGCCCGTATGGCGCCCCTCGGTCACCTCCTACCGCCGGCTCCGGGCTGAGGGAACGTCCCCTCTCCGCGCCGCCTGGCCAGACCCTCAGCTCCTGGGGGCGACGGCCCACGCCGCCTCACTGCCGTCCCGCAACCCGGCGGCGGCCATGACAGGAAGGGGCGGTGGCGCGGCCGGGGGCGGGCGTGACCCGGCCGGGCCGCCTCCCGCTCCCGGCACGCACCGCCGCCCAGCGGTTTTACCCCGGCTGCCGCCAGTGGCGCCCGGTGTGGGTTCCTGTGTGCGGCTCGGGGGGACCAGATGCTGACAGAGGCCGGGGCGGCACTGGGCCCCTGCGGAGGTCGCCGGGCCGGCCTGGGAGGGCCCATCAGGGGTGGTGTGGCTGGGCCCCAGCAGGAAGCCCCGGCCGGCTCCCGAGCCCCGGCGTCGGGGCGCCCAGGCCCTTGCCGAGAGCGGGCTTCAGCCAAAGAGGCGTTGGAGGCCGGAGGGTCTTATGGGGAGCTTCGGCCTAATGAACGCCTGGACAGAGAACAGGGACCGCACCTCCCGCTGCGGCTTTATTGAAGTAAAGTTATAAAAATGTGCCGACTTGGGCTGGTTGTCTGTGCTTTTCCCTGAAAAGAGGACAAATTACCACCTTTAGTTTGAGGACAGGCAGTGCCTGCGTCACTCCAGATTTAGGTTCTCTGGCAACAGTGATAACAAGTACTAATCAGTGCCACGATAACCAAATCCAGCCCTGAGGAAAGCAGTTAAAGCGGTTTTATAGGGTGGAGAGCAGCACGGTGCCTTGTAAAACAAAAATCAAAGACACAGAGAAATGTTATCAGGGAATTACCTTGGATCACCCCCAAAACCTAAGTCAAGCTGGTCCTGATTTTTATCTTACTTATTCTTTGGACAAATCTGCTTGTAGAAATACGATGTTATGTTGTTCTGTTACACAGAGCAGAGGTAAAAGGTCTCTCTTTAAGTGCCACAGGCACATGCTAGCTGGTGCCTAGTCAGAGCTCATGTTTTATTTTTTGTGGAAAATCTGTGTGCTTATGTTTGGATAAAAGACCTGTAAGCAAACATTATAGATGAGTGTCTTCAGAACACTCGCAGAAATAAACAGAAGAAACTGTGATGATCGAATGGCAAAACTAACCCAGAATTTCTAATCCCTGACTTGTGCAAGAAAACAGCTTTTGTAAACAATTTTTCTTTACAGAAATAATTTCCACTTAAAGCAAGTGGAAATCAAAGTGGATTGTTCAACAAATATATAGCCTTATATAATTTCACTGTCATTGCCCTTGAGCCACCATTCTTTATGCTTACAGGAACTTTGTAAGTCTGAGGTGGGATATTATCATTGTGTTGGTCATCATTCTTTTATTAATGCCCTTTGTTTCCCTGTCTGTCTGGATCCAGCAGCTGTCGATCGTCTTAGTCTATAAAACTCCAGGGACAGGAACAGTAACAGTCTTTTTGCTCCCTTTTAATACTGAATAACATGAAAGCTTCTTTATAAGCAACAATGCCTAGACTGTGTGATAATGCCAATAAACATCAGTATAACTGATAAACACTCCTTTTATTCATGAAACACCTACTTCACAGTTTTGCTGATCTGAAATACTGAATGCTTCATGTTCAGTTCTGAAGGCATTTTCTCAAGAAGCTGATGCCAGATAAGCCCACTGGAGAAAAATCCTGAAACATCTGAGAAAGGTGTCATGGCATGGAGGAGAGCAAATGTCTGAGAACGAGTGTTTTTCTCCACAATATGCTGTTAATTCTCAGAGTTAGAAGAGGCCTAGCTAGGATGTAAAAGTACTGAACAGAAGGTTGGTTCTGTTTTACCTCAAACTGGGACAGTAATACTAGGTTGGTATGGCCCATTTCTCAATGACTCATGGATAAATCTTAACCCCTACAGAACCTGAAGAGTGTCAATTTGAAGTGCAGAATGTAGATGTCATCTTAATGACCGCTGTCATCTCAGAGACTGAGCTTTGGAGTCCTGGCCCTCTTAGTTCCTTGCTTGGCCTATTTACTGCATCCTGTGCTCTCAACAGGTAAATGTTACGATGTTCTGCAGTGTCAAAAATTGTTTAAGTCATCCCTGTAAATTTCAGTGCTGTATTTGCTGTTGCTAGCACTTACCAACTAAAATCTTCAATACTTGTCATTTAGTCCTGCAAGACAGGTGTGAGGGAGTTGAACAATGACTTTCAGGGCTATCTTTTATATTTAGAGATGTCTGTACCAAAGAGCTATGGCATCTTTGGACTCATGTATTTTGAAGGTGAGGCATGTATAATTCCAAGGAAACAACTAAGCTTAACATGCTTACCTTACCATCTCTTCCTCTCTTCTCAACAACTGCAGAAATTTACAGGCAGTTGGAATGACACTGAGAAGTACAGTAGGGATGTGGGAAATATTGATTGTGAAATATATAATTTATTAGTAATATCATGGAAGTGCCACTGAGAGCTAGAAAGCAGTGCCATTTGGGGATATATCTTTGGCTTATTAGCTCTTTCAATGCCATTGCATTTCTTAGCTTTGGCTTCAGAAACAGTGCTGCTTTGAAAAAAAGCCAAAAAAATCTAAACAGAGAAGGATGCTCTAGCAGGTTTTGTGCTGTCTGAATAGCAGAGGAATGTGTATTCAGCTTCAAGCTCTGCCATCAGCCTCCTGCATCACCTCAGGCGAATCTTCCTTTTGACCTATCACCACTTTGATTGCTTAGCTCACGCTATTATGTAACTAATATTCAGAGGAAAGATGGTGAATTCCCAGAGCTGACAAGCTAAAGCTTTGTAAATTTTGAGCACAAGGCTAAAGAGTTATACATGAGACTGGGAATTGGAACATAAAGTGCACTTTCTGGAGAGGAAAAAGCTATGAGATAATCAGCAGAGCAAGGCTACACCCTGAAGGGGGTATTTGAGTTTGGTTTTTTTTCCTTCCTACTTGGTTCATCTTCTTTTGATAGCCATTTGTTTATTGTGTGACCACACTGATCTGAGAAGCTTTCTGATCAATTTTTGGACTTCAGTTGTAGTGCTGTAATGAGAAATGCTAACTCTGATTACTGATAAGACATTGACTAGAGGGCAATGATTATCACTTCTACATCAACATGTTCACCCTTGAGCTACTTTTCCCTGATGATACTTAATCTGACATTTTCGCTGTCTATCACTCTGTCCTCATCTCTTCACTTCACTCACAGATATGCATCCAGTTTTTCTCCTACAAAACCCATGACTTGCTATTTTTGTACTTCTTTGGATGTTTTTCTTTGAGCTTAGCATAAAGAAGTATTCTACCACAACCACCTCATTTGCCTCTGCAGAAAAAAGCCAAGCTAAAATATATCATGAATTTCTTCTGTCGTTAACCTTTTCCACAGCTACTTCTCAGTCACAGAAATGTTGACTTCATTTTTCCTCTTCCTTTCTCTGTCATTATCCCTTCCCTTACCACTGTGTGTATCTACTTCATCCTGCCTTCTTTTCCCCATCCATTTCTCAAAGTCCTTAAGTTTCTTCTTAAATAAGAATTCCTTCTGCCATCACCTGGAGCTGCTCACATGTATAGCTCTAGTTGGCACCTCAAACATGAAGACTTGTGTCTCAACATTGTCTCTTGACTTAGGGACTGCTTTTGAAACTCTCATTCCTTTTCCCAAATTCAGTGAAGAGTTAAAAAAGAAAATAACTTCCTTAAAAAAACCCCACTTTCTCAATTCTTCACTTCTGCTTCTGGAATCTTTAGTGCTGAATCCTCCTTTACTGCTGCTGAGAGTGTGCTAAGTTTCCATCTGTATTTTTTCCTCTTGCCTCTGTATATTTTCCCTGGCTGTCCTTATCAACAAATATGGCTTTGGATACCATATTTCATGTTTTCAAATCATGTTTTCTTTGTCTTCCTTCTCTTTTTATTCCCACTTGATGGTGTTGAAGTCTTACTGCATGTAGCGCAGCAGCTCCTAGGCCTAACAGTTTTCTTCTGACTGTGTGACCTAAAGTAATGTCCCGACAATTATTTTTGTCTCTTGCTGTGACCCTTGCAGCTTTGTTTATTCAAAATGCTACTGTGAAGGGCCCTCTCTCTGGTTTGACATTTTTACTGTGTTGCTTCATTTCTTAATCCTCCGCTGTTACATTTCCTCTTTTGCTGAACCAAAGACAATTTTCTTCCCAGTCCTAGAAGGTCTTTGCAGTATAATCTTCCTTCATACTGGCTTATCCTATTGCCATGTCAGGAGGTTAACTTCTACCTTTCTTTTGTCACCTCTGGCAGACTCCTTTTGATCCCTCTGAGAAGCAAAAGTTACTTCTTTCTGAGAGCACAGAAAGGCTTACAGAAAGAATCGCACCACTTTTTGATAGAATTTTTTTTTTCCTTTGGTACCACTTGCTTCCTGCTGTCCTTTATGCAGACATGAAAATAAAGGATTAAATAGCCCAGTGATTCCTTTTCTCTAAGTCCTTTGCTCCTTTAGCCTGGCGGGGGATCTCCTCTGCCTGCTGGAATCTCTTTTGAATTCCCTTGCCAGTGCTTCAGAGAAGTCTCTGTGCAGGGCTGGCTGGAGCAGAGAGGCATGGAGGCAGCTGCCAGCCTTGCAAAAAAAAAAACACTCCAGAGTTGGTGCTGGCAGGAGGCGGGAGTGAGTGCAGAGGATGCCAGCCAGAGTTAAACACCCATTGATTGACTTCCCTGCTGAACTCTGCAGGGGAATGTGAGAGCTACCCATTAATACTGGCAAATCCGGGGATTCCCTGTGACTATTGTGGGCGCTGTCGTGCTTTTTCTGGATTATGAGGAGCAGGCTCTTGGGTTTTTTGTAGAAGCATAATAAAGTAGAGGTAGATATCAGGGGAATGTTGCATCCAAACTCCCTCCAGCTTTGAGGAAGTAGTCTGAATCCAGTCTTCTTGATTTCAGTCTTTCTACTAATGTAAGCTATTGAGATGTTCTCACATTGTTCATCAGTGTTTCTACAGGTGAGTTGAGTATTGTGTATTGTTTGTCTGGTTCTTTTTGAGAAAATAAATTATTGTACATTATTAGCAATGAAAACGTATACAGCACAAGCAATTCAGCTTGAGTGGGCCTGGCAGTGCCACCTTCATCAGGACTGAATGGTAAGCAAAAGAAGACACTATTCAACACAAGAATGCCAGAATCAGATTTAAAGGGGGAGTAGCAGCTGTCATCCACACATTGTTTTGTATAGTCCATGGTGGGGTTTTTTTTTTTCCAAGCTATGCTGTCAGATGTTTTCTTGACTTCTGTGCATATGGTTGTAATAAGTAGGAGAAGTTTCATGAAAATAAAAATTGATTTAAACATAATCAACTTGTATAATCATATGTTTCAAATCTAGATCTAATCCATATTTGGATACCTGTTTATCTATGGGAACATGTCAATAGCCTTTTTTATTTTCTTCCAGCTTTAGGCATTATTAGAAATAAAGCTTGTCTACTTATGGAGGGAGTTCTAGCCAACTAAATCTGAGTGTGTTAGTCATAAATGAGAGAACCTGTACTATAAAAATTGTCCCTTACATTTCTATGCCTAAAATACACCTTTTTTTCAAGATTGGTGCCTAAGCAGGAAGGTTGCTAAAATTAGAAGACTATTTGGGAAAATAGGAGGTTAATATCAGGCTCAGGGTGGTGTATCTTTAGCAGAAGAAGGGGCAGAATTCAGAAGGAGGAGTTATGCTACATGCTAAAACTCACTGCCTAGGGGAGGAGAATCACGGAATTGCTGAAGGTGGAAAGCATCTCTGGAGATTACCTCACCCATCCACCTGCTCAAGGCAGGGTCAGCTACAGCAGGTTCCTCTGAGCTCTGTCCAGTCAGGTTTGCAATAGCTCCACAGACGGAGACTCCACATCCTCTCTGGGCAACCTGTGTCAGTGTTCAATCACCCTCACAGAAGGAAGTTTTTTCACGTGCTTAAATTGAGCTTAGTTTAGTTTGAACTCATTGGCTCTTGTCCTGTCACTGAACATCACTGGATGTCATTGTGAAGAGCCTGGCTCAGTTTTCTTTAGCCGCTCATTAGATATGTATATGTCACTGAACATCACTGGATGTCACTGTGAAGAGCCTGGCTCAGTCTTCTTTAACCCCTCATTAGATATGTATATGTATTGCTGCCAACCTGCCTGAGCCTTCTCTTCTCCAAACTAACACATCCAGTTCTTTCAATCTCTTCTTTCATTCTAGATGCTCTGGAGCAGTAATCACCTTTGTGGCCCTTTGCTGGACTCGTTCCACTATATCCATGTCACTCTTACACTGGGGACCAAAGGACTGGGCCCAGCACTCTAGCTGTGTCTCACCAGTGCTGAGCAGAGGGGAAGGATCACCTCCCTGTCTGCTGGCAATGTTTGTCCTAATGCAACCCAGGATACTGTTGGCAAATGGTATGGCCCTACAGCACTGCTATGCTTTCCAAATTTTACACGGAACTGGGGAGTAGAGGAGTTTTGGAGTAATTTATACACCCCTCGACAGGTGTTCAAGTTATCACACTCATTAAATGCTCTGTGGTTCTGGGGCGCTCATTAGAACATGCTTTCGAATAGTCTGTGTAATGGGGCCTTAAAAAGGCAGCTTGGTATTTCTCTTCATCAGCTCAGCACTTGCTCTAGAGGAACTTTTTTGGGCTGATTCAGACCTTTTAGAACCCTTTTTTTTTTTTTTTTTTCCTGAGGGTCTAGTGCCAAAGGGACCAGGCTGCTCAGGTGTTACGTGTGAAGAGTGAGCAGTGCTGTCACAAGATGAGCAAGAGGTTGAGATGACTGTGGATTTTTATGGAAGTGTATTTGAGGCAAGAAGCAATTAACTTTATACAAAGAATTAAAAGTGAACAAAGCCTGGAGAATGAAAACAGGAAAAAACAAAAATATCTGCACCACACACAGAAACTTGAAGTGAGAGTTGCTGAAGACAGAGAAGAAAATGTAAACTAATCTTGTTAAAGGAAAAGAAAGTATCATAGTTGCAGCTGACTCTATTGAGAACTAATTAAAATGTTTCAGTTTATCTCGGGCATCTTTATTTACTGTTTCTGAGCTTGAATTCCTTCTCTGCAGTATTGTCTCCTGACATGTATTGGAATTTTCCTGTTGCCTTCAGTGAGGCCATGATTCCACCTGTGTCTGAAACCTTGGGGTAATCCTTCTTCCCAATATCCTTACAATTGCATAAATTTTCTGGTCCATCTGTAGCAGCCAAATGGTAGTGGCAAGCCCATAGGAAATTCTATAAATAATTACACTGAAAGTCACTTCTCCTAAAAGCAACATGCATTTGTTTGGTAAATGCTGAAGTTTTGCTGTTGCAAGCTAGCAAATTGTATTTTATTTGTGCAATGTATTTCCTGTATCTTATCTTATCTTGATCATAGAAGGCCCTAAAAATACTTTGTAGAATACAAAGTAAATCTGGATTATTTCAGTGCCAGTCTAAAAGGGAAGGGACATCATTCATGAGGGGTACATTTAATGAGCCAACTGTCCGCTTTCAATAGCCTGCAATTCTTTCCAGCACTTGGTTATTTGGCTCCCTTTTCATTAGCAAAACAGTTTGAGTTTCACTGTTGAACTAAATACCCAGCTGTCATTACAAAAGACACCGTGATTCAGAAAAATATAACTGCCTAATGCCTTTGTTTTTCACAGATTCCACAAACTTTTAAAGGAAAATGCGTTTATCTTCTCTTACCAGTCTGAAAATTCATGCGGTGAGAAGTATCACTGATGATGTGTAAACTGAGAAATGTAGTTGTAAATACGTGTAATTAAAACTGACACATATCTCACCTTAATGTCTCCAGTGACCATGGTGATAAAAATCTAAGACACATGAAATGTGGAAGCTATATATATATATATATCTTATCTGTACGTTTAGTAATAATATTGTTATAAAAAATAAAATAATAATAGCCATATTAGTATTATAGCACCCAATCCAAACTCACACATGAAAGTTATTAATTGTTATTTTCCTTGATTTGCTGGATTTTGGGTGATGTTTAAATACTAGTTTTCATGCATAGATTTTGTAGCATGTTATGAAGGACAGCAGGGATGGTCATCCCCATTTTACAGCTGGAATAATTAAGACGTGTAAAAATGAAATGAATTCCTGTAATTCTTGTAGAAGTTCAGCAGCAAAGTCAGGAAAGGATCCTGTGCCTTCTCTTATTGTTGCCGCTTCTGTTCCTGTTGTAGCTGGTAGTAACTTCCACAGATTTCTGTGAAAACAGTAAAGGAAAATCCTTTTGGGAAAATGTGCTGTCTCTCTCAAGATGTATGGAATTTCCTGCTAAAACCACACAGCTCGTGGATATCTTAGGAGATGTCTTTTGCAATGCAAAGGTCAACCTTTTCTATGCTGACTGGCCTTATGTTCCAGCAGAGATGCAAAGATGAGTGATAGAAGCCGTAAAGAAGTGTACAAAGTAAATAAAAACCTATGTCGCTATTTTCAAAATTTATTGGTAACATCTTAGGTCACAAAACATTTTATTTTGCCAATGCTCAAATTCAAATGGGATAGAGGCTCCTTCACTTAGACACCTGTTTGCTGTCTTGTGTAACCAGTCCTTTCTCCAGAGCAGGAGTAGAGTAAATTACACATTTTATGAATTAGGAAGTGTTACTTCTTGCCAGAAGTGCCTATAAATATGGTCTGCAATTGTTTCATCTATGGCTGTGACCTCATCAGTGTCAGAACAGAGCAAAGCTCAAGCTTTGCCTTTTTTTTAGATAATATACCCAATTATATATATATATATATGTATAAATGTATGAAACGCACACACTCTCAAACTTGCATTTATATGTATGTAGACAAAACTTTGTAATTATATGCAAATATGTAGAAAAGGCAACTATGTTAAAGACCATTTGAAAATGAATTCTAATGTGTAGTGCCTTAGAGGATTTCGAGAATAAACTCCTAAAAAGGGATGACAGGAGATTACTAAGTTTGAAACCAATTTTCTGAGCATCTGCATTCTAATGCTTTTGACTAAATTATAAACACGTTGTCTATCCATCCTCATTGCAGAATATCTTGAAAATATTTAATACGTGGTGCTAATTGCTCATATTCATAGTCTCTGGGGACTCCTTTTGCCAGTATCTGTCATCTTCTGTGTCAAGCACTGAGGGACTTAAAATTTATTCTGACTTTTTTATGTCTTGGAGTCCAAATAAAGATAATAAGATACACCTTCTCTTCACCAGCTTGTAGTAATTTAGCCTCTTATTTATCCATGATTGCAGGTAATTAGAAAGCATATATCCATTAGGCTATGGACTTTGGAACACAATAGCTGTATGCAGATTGGTTTAGACATCACTTTCTTTACAAACATTGTCCTTCTGTTTCATGTCTTTTTATTATTTTCAATGCAACAGAAAAGATTTATGCCAGTCATGGGGAGGCCATAAAGGCAAAGGTCATATGGGTCAAAAAGGGAGATGGCAGGAGCATGGGCTAGTATTTTAACAGTAGGTATAGAGTAAAAAGGTTGGATTTTGATTTAAAGAGAAAACTATGTCAAGGTTTATTGACATTTAGGTGCCTGGCAGAACGTATGGGCAGAAGATTACACTGCAAGCTGCGGGGAGTGGTTGTATTCTTCATACTATGGAAAAGAAAACAGAAGATTGGCTTCGATGAGTTTTAAGATGTGAAGCCAGGTGGAGGCTATCTAAAATAATTTCTGATCAGTTCTGTACCTTTCATTGCCTCTGGACCAGGTGCCTTGTGATGCTGAGGCTGTCGTGGGAAGTACCACTGGGATTATATTGGATAATGCAAAAAAAAGGCTAAGAGTTAACATATTTTTTTTCCACACTCAAGCTGATGGCAATCATTTCACTTTAGCAGGGTAATTGTCAGCTGAGTGTGTCTGCAAGAAGAATGCTGGTCCAGGCAGGATTTGAATTAGTACACAGATGAAAGGCTGCATAACCCCTTAGCAGATGCTGAGAAATCCTCATTCCTAGTTTCACTGCTCTAACAGCTTTCTACAGTGAAAGGTCAGCAACTATTACTGAAAGTTCTTCACGCTGTAGTCCTTCATTTTGCACAGGATCACTTTTTTCATTATGCTTGAGCTAAAAATCTCAACAGCAAGTCACTGTGACAGTAATGTATTTGTAGAACATTATAGTGTTCAAAAACTGCTCTTAGGAAGATGAGGAAAGTTACTTGGGCTATTTAACAATCCTGTGGTGTTTGGCTTTATTCATAATGTCTCTGTAGAGTGTCAATTGACCTGCTGTCTACATGAAGAGTGAATGATAAGCCCTTGATGTCAGTTTGAGGTAGGAAAAGTGTTATTACCTGCTGCCATTACAAACCCTAGTGAATGACTGATAAAGAGATCAGTGCTTTGGGTTGTATCTGGAGTTAACGTGTTGAAGAAGTTCAATATAAAGTCTTTTTCCCCTCTTAGCTGATTCTAGAACCATAACTTATACCTGGAAGTGGAATACATTTATTATTACTTTTCTTTCTAACAGTTTTATAAGTACCTGCTTTAAGTTTGTGATAATTCTGAAAGTAGAATAAACATTGACTTGTTTGGTTCACTTCCTCCAGTTGGTGTTTCCAAGCTGATAAGAAGCAGCACTCATACTTCCCTGAAGATCTCAGTATTACAGAAAAGTATCTCACTTAGCCTTTAGATGCAGTTGACCTTATGGTGAGATGAGTGATGATAGAATTAATGTTCTTCAATTCTCCCTGTGATCATGTAGAGGAAATTTGGCATAGCACTTTTTTTTTTTTTTTTTTCCTTTATGCTTACTCTTTCTATTAATTACTGAGCTGAGCTCCGAGTGGTGTTTTCAATGTTTCAGTCTTGACATCTGATTATGAGTAACTGAATCTGAATTAAAGTATTGATAGCTTTGTCAATAACAATAGCAATTTATTGATGGAAAAGTACTAGACAATTAAAAATATCAAACCTTGAATGCACTGTAGCCATAACCTTGGCAAATATAGGTCCAATTCGTCAAGGAGACTTAGACCCTATATGTATCTCCCTGTAATACCATGCTCATCAGTACTACTTGGCTGTCTCTTAATCTCTAAGTGACTCTAATCTTGCCAGCAGGCATGTACAGAACCACCTGTGAATTGACACTGCTCCGTAGTTAACAAACTGTCCACTAATTGTTCAAAAGAGATGTTACCTGACGGCTCGAGAAATGGGATCCTCATTGCAGCTGGAGGGGTCTCCACCATGTCAGCATAACCACAGACTTTGGCTGTGCTGGAGGTGTGATTCAGCTGGATGTAGCTTTCACCACAGCCCAGGGATCGGGTGTGTAAATGGCAGTGTACTTACATAATAGTGTACTGCATGCAGCAACACCTTGCACCCAGAAAATTAATCTTCAAATCTTTACTTGGGCCTGATTTCAAGCAGGGACTTGAACTTGCATTTTCCACATAATACAGGGGCGTCCTGGCTGCTGAGCTGCTCTGTCTCTTAGGAAGGCAAAGAGTCCTTAGGTACTGAGAAACGTACAGTTTGATGTTCCAGGCAGAAATGAGTAGGTGTCCTTGGGGGAGGTCAGCAGCTTTGCTTAAGCCCAAACCTTTAATTTCTGTGCAAGCAAGTCTTACATGGTTTCTGAGTATCTTGTAGAGCGAGTCTCTGGCCTCCCCTTGCCCCACACAGTGCAAGGGCAAGGAGAGGCTCAGGACTGTGCTATGTCAGGGTGGAATTTTGTTCCAACAGGATCCGGCACTAGTGGAAGAGGGCTTAGGTGTACGGTAATCAACTTCTAGGCATGACCAAGGAAGTCACAGAGCTAGGCACTGTCTGAGAAACACGTAGTATCGTCCACCTGTGTCTGTGCAGTGCTGAGGACCCTGCCAGGGGTCAGGCTTAATCTGTGTTTGGCTCTAGTTGACAGGATGGGTCGTGAAGGGGTCTGCTGTGCTGCAGGCAGACTTTCTGCCTGCGAAGCTGAGTCTTTGAAAGTGCTGTCAGCCAGTGTCAGCTTTTCCTTTTCCTGCTGACAATTAATAGTAACATTGAAAAGAGCAGTAATATGTTGTGCCATTATAAGTACATTAAGAAACAGCCAAATAAATACTATGCTAATGGTATTCATGTAATATTTGAGTTGCTCTTGGATGAATGAGTTGCTCGTCCGTTAGCATGGCTGCTTTTGGGGGCAGCAGGTCCAGATTACTTTTTCTGCCATGGTCAATTTGCTGTGCTTGGTCTCTGTTGGTAGCCTTCTCAGGCACATTTCCCAATCCTTCCTCCTCCCCAGTCTCCTAAAAACCTTTGTCCATCTCTCATATTTGTCTGCTGAGAACAACTTTTGTATAAGTCATAGAATCATGGAATAACGGGTTGGAAGGGACCTCAATGATCATCTGGTCCAACCTTTCTTGGCAAAAGCATGGTCTAGACAATATGGCCGAGCATCCTGTCCAGCTGAATCTTAAAAGTATCCAGTAGTGGGGAATCCATGGGGCAACCCCCTGAGAAACAATCATCGGTGACTGTAGTTTCTCATAACAGAGACGAACTGTTGTTTTCAGGAAGTGATGGCAGCTACTAGACTACTGATAGGCCTTTTTTATACCAAATTTGTCTCTTTTTCATCCTGCAGCTCTTCAGTGACTGACATTGTTTTCTAACTGTGCAGGTGTTTTGTTTTTGTTTAACGAAGTGTCAGGAGCTGTCAGCACATGATTCATTGATATAATTTTGTGATTATATTATCTGTGCAGGGAATTATAACAAACCATGAAGGCTGGTATGAGTGAATGGAAATGCAGAAGCACCAGAGGAAACAACAGAAAGAGAGCACATGTTGGTGATACCTATATCAGCAAGTGTCCAGGATCTTAGTGCATCCATGTACAGATTCTTAGGATGCCTAGATCAGAAATCAACAGACAAAGAGTAGGTCTTAATAACTAATGGAGGAAGAACAGGAATTATGCTTCCTTCATAAAGAAAATGGAAAAGCACATCCTAAGCCAAAATGTCATGGGAAGCCTAAGAATAGCCCAGGAGACATGATGAGGGCTCAGTAGCTGGCATCTCTCACCTTCTCTATCATCCAAGATGGAGAGACTGACCACTGGGGTACTGGTTCATTGTTTTAACTTTTTTTTTTTTTAAATTCTGGATTGGGAGTTAATATGGACTCACTGTCATGTATAATGGACATGTATATAATTTTAAATTCATGTCAAAACTGTAAGCCCACTGTCAGGCACTGCTGTCAGATATAGCACATCTGGCAAAAGTAGATTTGACAGGAAAAATTTCTCATTTAACTGTACCTGTAGCTATCTTGAGGAAATGTAATAAGAATACATAATTTTTGCCAATCAGTATAAAAATTATAAAAATCTGAACTAGTTGGATATCATGGCCTTTTATTTTGATCATTTTGTGGTGACAGGTCTTTCTTAGTATTCCATCTGGATATATTCATGGAGAATTTAATTGTATATTTATTTTCATTGTACTTCATGACTGATGACTTTTTAAGGTAAAGTCTTGTGTAACTTCTTAAACTTTTTACTATTACCACTACATCATATCCATTCCCTTAGTTGTGATTTCTGCTTACCAGTACGGACAGCTAGAAAAGGAATGTTGGTGGCTCTTACAAGTAGTCTTCGTGATTCCCCTTGTCTCTTGAAGCAGGCACAATGATAAAACATCAGATCACTATGAAATACCCTTGCATTCTGTATTATTCAATTCTTTTCCTTCCAAAACATGGAATGAAAATTATATGTTACTTTTGTTTAGCAGTTTAAATTGCTTTTACAATTTTACTCTGATGAAAATGTCCTTTATGCAGGCCTTATCATAAAAAATACATTATATTATCTGGTGAAAAGCCTTGGGTGCCAAACTCCAACCCAACAACTTCCCAAGATGTTTAACACTTGTGCAACAGGATTCAGTATTTCTCAGGGCATTTGCCAGATACTTGCAGGTGTGAATACCTTAGAGAAAATGTGATAAATATATTTGCTAAATTTGATAAAATATCAGCACTATTCCCTGGTGTTATAACCCGTAGGCAATGGTAATGCTAAATCCCGTGACCTGATTTTATCGCAGCTGGTAGCCAAAAGACTCATGCTGACTACGTGCTTCTTGAGCAGAAATTAACCAGTGATCAGTGATTACTTCCTCACTCCCTTGCTAGTTATAATAGGAGTGAGGTGCTCAGGTGCTTCTTTTGTTTCAAAAACTTTTTCAGCACAACATCCAAGCCTGCCAAATGCAGCTTTACTACAGACATTATAACTCTTCATCATGTGTACCTGAAATAATGTTTAAGTCAGTGATTAATGTGTAGCCTCCCCTTTCCTGGTCAGGCATGAAAAAGTGAAGCTCCCAAGACCACTGAAGAAAGTGCATAATTGATCACACATGCCAAGACCCCTGGGCTTTATCAATCTCTGGTAGGACAGAGAAAAAAACTGACCACCCAGGTCCCACCTGTCCTGCAAGAGAAGGCAGCATCTGGCGTGTGACGCGTTCTGCCACAGCTGATGGAACAAGCAGCTGTATTAGACACCAGCTGTGAAGTATCAAACTGCTAAAAGCTTGCCATGTTTCCTACATCGTGTTATTTCTATGGCTGCACTTTGGTCCCTCAGTACAATGGGCTGTGAGGAAATAAAAGAAAAAGCTTTGACGATCACATTAGAGCTCTCTTGCTAAGAATCCAGGCCTTAAAAGACACAGTCCCAGCCCCAGAAGTAGCAGTAGATCTCACTTTGTTCTTGGAAAGAAATAACTTTTCCTTTTCTAAAAATCCCCAGTCTATTAGGACTTTGACATCTCAAATGATTGACCCTGACTTGGACCTGGTAATGGACAGGGATCTGCACTCTGTTCCAGTCTGCCTGAGGTTATTATGTTGGCTCTGGGAAGGATGGATGGAGTCTTTTCCTAGGAATATGTACTAAGCAAATGGGGATCCAGAAGCTGGCAGAGAATAGCAAGACGTATACAGACCGTGCACCCAAATAAACCCAACGATCCTGCATCTGTGTACAAGGCTCTGAGTCCCAGCTCTCATACAGCCCCGCTGGATAATCTTGTCTCATCCTGCTGAGAGCAATCTGTAAGAAATTCTGCAGAAAGATCAGAAAGGTAAAATTTTGGAGAGAAGTAGGGGTGTGGAGACAGAATTATTAGCTATTGAAGCATTCAAGAGGAAAACACAGCATGGAAATGTGTAAAACCTTAAAGGGAAAACCCAAGGAGGTTGGTCAAGGGTTAGTCAGGAATCATAGGTTCATTGAATTGAGTCATCTTTGTTATCGATGTCGATGGAGTTGGTGGTGGTAGATCAACACCAAGAATCTCTTCCAGACAGCTGCAGAGGATGGGTCCTCCTAGCCTGCAAAACTTTTCAGGGCTGGTAAGCATACTAATGCCTAACAGCCAGGAATTATAATGGAACTATTTTTTGCTTTCAAGTATGTATATCCTGCTTGAAAAGACTGTGCCCAACTGGAGATGTTTGGATAAGCTGACCTTCAAAATAGAACGGAACAGCCAAGAGCACAAAAACTGGAGGTCAAATAAGGCTATGGAGAAGCAGGAAACCACAGTGAGTGGTTTAGCTTGGAGGAGAACTGAAGAGGAGGAGGCATCATCAGTTTTTCACCATAGTCAGGAAATGAGGTAGTGAGGAGTTCTACCAGAAGTCCCTGTATATTAGAACAGTGCGTTTATCATGGCAGACTCCTGGCATGCTCAAACTGTGCACTTGAAAAATCCCTCTTTGCTTCTACAGTTTCACTGTATCTCTTTCTGCTAAGAGTATATTTCTCTTCAACTCTAATAATCCATAGTAAGATCATTTTTCTTGATTGCAGAGCAGAAAAAACAGAGGAAGGTGCTTCCAAGAGACCCTGACCCATTTTATCTCAGGCTACATGGTGATAGCCACAGAGGGTCTCTAAAGGTTACAGAAAAGGTAGGTATATAAACAGTTTGCAAAGTCTTAACAGAGGGAAATTAATATTCATAGAGAATATGCATCATGTCTTAACTCAGTGTACTGCTCATCAATCACAGAATTTCATTGTATTTGCTACATATGTTTTCACTAAGGCTTTCTTTTTAAATCTTTTTCTTAATCTTACTTTCTTATTGACTCCCAAAATTCATTTTAATGCTTATTTAGTTACTTCTTGTAAAGAAGTGCTTATATCTTACATCTGGAGGGTCTCCTGTAGGAGATTTGCATAGCTGTCTTAAAATTGGTTCTCTTCAGTGACTGTTATAATTATAAACTATCTCAAAGGACAAATAGTCATGTATTAATATTACTCCTAATCATTAATGTTGCTAGGTATTTAAGATGCTTACATTCCTGGTTACTGACTACTAGGTAACCTGCATCAAGCTATTCTTGTGAGTTTACGAGCACGAATTTGGTTTAACCATTGTTGATCTTAGGTATCATTACTCATGTCACTTCTTTCAAGTTTCTTGTCATTTTCTAAGAGTTAAGAAGGAGTTAAGTCACGTTTTTACTTTTAGTGGTAAATGCAAAGCTGTTTCTTTACATTGGTCTTGGTTTATTCTTTAAGGTCTTCCATTTTTGAAAATCTTAAGACCATAGGTTTGCCATTTTTGATTCAGATGTTGAATTTCATTTTTGTTGTACCTCATTTTCAGATTTCCAAGAACTGCTGTTATCATTTATTAACCCCTGGAGAGGGGGGTGGGGGGTGGAAATTTTCTTGAAATTTCGTGAATTATTGTGGCAGAAATTGTCCTGCCATGGTTTAAACCAAAGTTGTAGCAGAATTCCTTTTGAAATAAACCCTTTACCGTTTGTTCATGACAAATTCAAAGAAAGGAACTGGAAACTTAGAACTGTGATTTCTTCCTCTATGGTTACAGGCCATGTGACCCCTGTTTCCATAATTTATGATTTTTGAGGATAAGTATTTTTTTTCCATGTCCACGTGATTGAACAACTTTTGCAACTACCATGGACTGTGACCACACCATTCCATTTTCTTTCTAATAGATTTGTACTTCCTTTATTTTCATTATTGAGTGCATAATTAGAAAAAGACCTTGACTATGGTACTATAATAATATCACTGTATTATTAATATGAAAATCAGTTACTTGCTTTCTGGGGATAATGGAGATCTTATTTGATTTTTAAATTATTAAAGCTTACCTACAATGCAGATACATGACTAACAGACTTCATTATTAGTTTTCCAGATAATGTGAACTTTTAACAACTACAAGACTCTGTTAAGACTTGTAATTAATTGCTTCTTGTCAACAAGAAGATTTTTTGGTGTATATCCACAAAAGTACATTTCAGAACAATAATGAATGAATTTATTATGACCTTCCTAAATTCAGGTTGTGGATTAGATGATAAGATTTAGTGCCAGGAACTCTTTTTAAACTAGATTCAATAAAAGAAACTTCTTTTTAAGCAAAACCAATGCATTGGAAGTGGGGAGGATGCCCGATCTGGTATGTGATAAACCCCTACTAAGATTCAAACCAAAGGTTAATTTTGAGTCTTCCATGAGAATCATGGTTTATCTGAACGATAAGCTAGCACATTCATGCTGCATTGTTACCTTAAAATCAACAAATGCATTTGTTTTAGTGTGAACTCATCAATAAGAGTTTATTACCACAATAACTAGAAGTAGTTTACTAGTTATGCTCTCATTTATGAGAACATGTTTTCATGTTCTTAGAATGCCATGGAAGATACTGCTGGCAAAAGCTTTAATATACTTTATTAGTAACCAACAGTCCTTGCAACCAAGGTGTGATATTACCAGCAGAGTACAGAGGCAGGACAGATGTACAGATTTACTAGAGCAAGGAAATAGCCTGTAGCATCCTTCCCAGGATCACCAAAGGGATATGACATTCTCTATCCCATGGTTCGATTCACAGCACCTCAATTCACGCCGCTTCTGATCTTAATTTGAATTCATAGATAGTTACATGCAATTACTTGTAGTTTGTAAAATGTTTAGTACCTTAAAGTACTTATGTACCTTTAGTACTTAAAGGGGGCTTATAAGAAAGATGGGGACAGGCTTTTTAGCAGAGCCTGTTGTGATAGGACCAGGGGTAATTTTTTTTCAATTTTTCAGAAAACTGAAAGAGGGTAGATTTAGACTAGATATAAGGAAGAAATTTTGTAAAATAGGGGTGCTGAAAGACGGGAACAGGTTATCCAGAGAGGTGACAGATGCCCCATCCTTGGAAACATTCAAGGTCATGTTGGATGGGACTCTGAGCAATCTGATGTAGTTGAAGATGTCCCTGATTATTGCATTGGAATAGATGACCTTTACAGGTTCCTTTTAACTGAAACCATTCTATGATTCTATGGTTTTTTGATTGTGTTCCTTCTGGAAAGAGAAATGACACTGACATGGCAGTCAGGACACCTGGATCACATTCCTTATTGCTGCCCTTGGCAGGTCATTTTGCCTCTTTGTGCCTCAGTTTCCTCTCCAATTTCATACTGATACAGTTTATAATTTCTTTGGGACAGAATTGGTATTCACTACACGATGCCTTACAATTCCTTACAGCACAGACCTGACACTGGGAGTATTAGGTGAGCTAGTCGTTTCAGAAAAAGATGCAATTAGAACTTGACTGTGGTCACTGCTGTTGAGTATGCTCATACTCTGCAGGCACGCAGGATTATTTTCCTTACATTTATCCCTAGGTAAAAACATGCAAACAGACAGTTATGACAGCATACTTAGCAGCAAGCTCGCCTGCAAAAGGTTTTTCAGCTATTGTTACTCAGAATATCATTGTTCTGTATATATATGTGTGTATATAGTTACAGTAGTGGATATATATGCATCTAAATATATATACATGTATATATTTGAAGAGAGAAAAATTATGATAATATTTATAAAATGTTACTGTCATTTTGTCAAAATGTTACTTGTGGTTTTTTAATTCCTTGATATGAAAATGTCATGTACGGAGGAAATCTCTATTTATGCACCTGTATCTCATTTTGTCTTAAAAGAAGAAATGACCAAAAAGTATGAAATATAACATAGTCTTCATATTTGGTGGAAATGTCTCCCTTTTTGCTTTAGAGACAGGGGCTTGCAGAGTTCAGATTTCCTAACATCTATGCTTTTATAAAACATTTCAGTGGTCTAGTGCTCTGCCTTTCTTTTCTCTGTGCTTCATTGTACCGAAATGGGGTATCCATTTGTAGTTTCACTTCACAGCGGTTCACATCACAGTAGCAGGTGTCAATGTTTAATACTGTCTATAGCTTTAGTTGATGACAATGCTCAATGTAGAAGTACATTTTAGGGCACTGAAGATGGACCAAGGATTCATATTCTTCAGGGAGCTGATTAATTTTAAACTTATTTCTTTCCTTGTGTCTATATTTAGTGTAAGAACAAATCATTTTCATATAATTTTCTGTTCTGGTTACAATCTTAAGGGTGTCAAGGGAATGGATAAATGGATAAATGTTCTGCTATTTTCTCTTTATTATTATAATTTTTCTCATAAGATTGAAAAAAAGGCAGAATATAATGAGAATAAAAATGCACAGTATTGAAGCATTAAAATTTGGTGATAATTCATTCCTATGACAGACTACAGCAAGTACAAAATGCAGTGTAAGATATATTCATTCTCTCAACAAAACCTGTAGAAGGAATAGGAAATGGTATAAAAGTAATTTACTCTTATGACAATTATCCTAAGGCAGCAATCTCATGTCCTCCTGTAAATGTCCCTTGTGACAACATAGCTGTGGATATTTTATTTAAAGGTGGTCATCAGATCAGATGTATTTCTAATGTATGGAAACAATACTGTGTTTTGTGCATAAGTCATTAATTCTACTTTAAGAATATGAATATTGTTTACTTTGTCAGACTATTTAAAAGATGTCTTCACTCTGAATGTGAAGATGTTCTAGATGTTGACATTGATATGGGAGTTTTTACTTACGTGATCTAGCAAAACTAAAAACAATCAGGTTTTGACTTTTTCCTGCCTGGGTTTAGTTCTGAAGTACTGTATTATTTACATCAATGAAAATAATAATGGTTTAATTTAGAACTCTGCTCCTCAATTTAATCCCACTGCAGCTAGTGAGATGTGGAGTAATAGAGGGCACTTTTTCTTAGTGATGTTGGCATGAGATTTGTGGGCTTGAAATACGTCATTTGAAATTACATGTCCACACAAAATTTAGCAATAGTAAACACTCAAATAAAAAACTATTAGAGCACAGAGCATTATCTCTTTCCCTAAGTCGTTTCAACAGGTTTAATATTGTTTTAGTGAGAAATTGTCCAAATAACTTTACTGTTTGGTGATTAACCAATAAATAGCATGCAATAGATTTTAGTCTTAGACCATACTTTCCCTGTGTTAGAAATCTCAAAGTGCTCTGCCAGGAAGGTTTAGGCACTAGAAATGCTGTAATTGTCCAGGTGATGGTATAACTGCAATGTTCTCAGCAATAGTTTGCACAATGTTGATGACTAGAAGGGTTTTTTTTGTTGTCGTTGTTGTTGACTGAGGCCTACACAGATCCTGGACTAAGAATAAAAAGGTAGCTAAGCGTTCCTTTGGCAGGGTAGGTATCAAGGGGCTGGAAGAAAGAGTTCTGAGTAGTGCTCGTTGAACAGCCGAAGCTTACCTCAGAGTTGCAGGAAAATAGAGATTGTATTATCTCACAAATGGTTGTCATGAGACTAACTGAATAGAAATCTAAATCTAGTCATCAGCCACCCTGAAGGATCCATGTAGTAAGGTATTTAAAGTAACTAAGATTAGAGTAGCTTCATTTGCAATTTAAATTTGCTACAGACTATTTTTTGAAAACACATACGAGAGTCCTAGGATGGATGTGAAGTGTAGTTCAGTGGGGGGTTGTATGTGAAGTGTAGTAAGGTAGTATTTCTCCAACTGTCTTTCACCTGTATCTGGCTTTCCCCCACCTCTAGTTTTTAAGGCAAGGCTGAAATGTGTGCACACAGCCACCACCCGGTACCACGCTCTGGTTTCTGCCTATGTAGTCCTGGCTCTGGGATGTCAGTCCTCTGCTCTGGGATGGCCAGGCTGCCTTTGCTGCCCTCCACCAGCTTCTGCTGGCAGTGCTTCGTCTGGAGCTGGCACCCACGCAAGAACCTGTTTAAGTTTTACACCTGGGTTAAGCAAATTAAACGCAGGCCACATGAAAAGGTGCAGGACTGCAGATCTCTACATGTTACGGGGGAGCACTTTCCTCCAGCCCAGAAGTGTTTAATCCCTGGGGAGGAACAGGGGTTGAAATGTGCCAATTGGCAGATATTTCTGGAGGGCTGGCACGAGGGTAGTCCTTCCTCAGCCTGCTTCCTATCGGGAGCTCTGTTCTTGGGTTGTAGGTCTCCCTGCTCACTGCAGAGGAAGCCTGGGAGATTGAAACAGGAGTCTGAATTCCAAGCGATTAAAAAAATCTTATGGTGCTCTGGGCTGCCCAATTTAAAGATTTTTTTGTTTTTTTTGGATCCGACTCCAAACTTTGGTTACTATGAACAAGCCAGGCAGTGTTTACAAGTTGAGAAACTGCAATTTAGAATCACAAATAATTAATTTCCCTTCTCTTCACTGCTTTGTGAGGGTGACTTGAAGGTTTATGATAGTGCAGGGCCTAAACAGAGATAAATAAGATTTTTCTTTCCTGGTTAGCGAGTCCTACCACAGGCTTTTCAGCTCTCATTCTGAGGCATGGAAACCCATTGCAGGTTCTTTAAGTAGTGTGAAATATACCAAGGCCTAGCTGCTCTAGCTGGCAGTATAATGAAGATGTAATGTTTGTCCTTGATATGGGTGATTCTAAAAATTAAGATTATCTTTGTACATAATCTTGCAAAAGTACCACAGATTCAGTTCTGTCCTACTGGAATTATGAGCCTGCGTGGTAGAAACAATATAAAGTAGAAGAAAATATTGATGGGAAAAATTCATCCATGATTATTTGAACAAATAGGGATTTTTAATGTAAGGAAAATAGCTATCTGGGTGGTATCAGCTTAACAACTATGTTATTTCTGTAAGACCCATCTCATGCCACTATGTTGAGATCTTTGAGTGGCCCAGTACTCCCCAGTCACTGTGATATACACTTCATTCTTGCCATGCTGCCTCTGGACAAATTCTTGTCCAGGCAGCACCACCAAGTTTTTAGATAGGCTGGGGCAAATCCCTGTACGCCCATGCTGTTCTTACTTCTCTACTGTAAAGTGCTGATAATTATGCCTAGCTAGTACTCAAAATATTTATCTATAAGGACTTCCAATTGCATTAGATAATTAAGTTATGTTTGTTCACCTTTTTAAATGTCACCCATATACTATTGTTACCCTTTATAACCAATATGTTCTTTCATCTACAACCCCCAGGAGTCAGACTTGTTCAGTAACCAGCAGCAGAGCACAGGCAGTACAGTCAAGCACGGAGCAAATTCTGTTAGAGATCACACCAAGGATAACTCAGGACAAACAATTGGCTCAGGACCCAGAGGAAAACATCATGAAAAACAACAAAGTGAGAAAAGGGCACACAGCGGGGCAGAATATTTATCCCCCAATTACAGCAACATGCTGTTTAGTTTGGTGACTATAAAACCCGTACTGAAATAGGATGCATTTCTTTTCCAAGAGAGAATATGTTTGTGTTAACAATAAATGATCATTGCTTTTTAACAGTGTAGCAATTCTAATCAGATGCTGGAATGAAGACAAAGGAGGTTGAATTTATTTAGCTTCTCTCAGGTAAGCAAGGGGTCTTATATAGCAACACACTAGGCCAGATTTCAATGTCTTCTACAGAGTTAACAACAGCATCAAAACTTCTTTCAGTCAGCTACTAGCATAGAGGAAGGAACTAATGATTGTGAGAAAAGGTTAGTCTTGCACTTGGAATTGATGGCCTTAATTTCTTGGTAGAGATTAGATACTAGTAAAACAATATTTTTAATCTCAAAGCTTCTCTAAAAACCTACTAACAAGAAAATGCTATAATGAAAATCCATATCATGCTGATTATGTTGTCAATAATAATGAAATTGTTTTTGTTGGTTGTGGTGAGTGAAAGTGGGTTAGATATTGCAGTGTCTCTGGATAGAAGTTGCCAGCTAAGTGCATTTTTTTTCCTGGGGACCTGTCAAAACCTAACACAGCAGTACGTTCCTTCCGTGTGAGATGAAACAGCTACACTGCCAGTAAGAATATGTCAACATGGTAAATTTTTGCCTCTCTGGAAGTGGGCAGCTTCATGATTGCAGCCTGACTGTGACACCAAGGAACATTACTGTCGACTCTGCTACCTCAGATCAGAGAGGAAACACAAAGGTATGTCAGCCTGAATAATCTTTTAAACAGTTTTAAAATGCAGCCGGTGGTTTCCTCCTTTTGAAAGACAAATTGCCTGTCAAAGGTATCACCATGCACTGAATAGCTGTGTGGTTATGGGATGCCTTTTCCTCTGTTCTAATTTGGTTCCGGTAAAACAAATGCACACTCTGAATAATTTGGATTTGCACTTCCTGTATATTTCTTTGTTAAGGGTTTGCAGGTGGGTCTCTTGCTTCAGCAACTGCAGAGGCATCTCCTGACACTAATTTGTCATGGCTGTCTCCCTGCAAAGGCAACATCCCTTCTTTCATAGGTCCATTAGCAGGTCTGTCACAGGGGGGATGCTCTGAGTGTGTTTTCATTGCTGCTATTCTTATTTTTAAGCTACCTTAAATGAAATATTTTTCTGAGAAGTAAGGCCTCTTGGAGGATATTAGAAGTGACATTTTTCATGTTACTTTCCAAAGAATACAGTAATAATTATATAATAATATTTTGTATTTCTGTAGAAGTTGCATTTGCTATTCTCAAAGTGCCATAAATCCCATTTTCTAATGTATGTCTTTAGATGAGTGGAGGAGCACAAGGCTAGGCCTGATTATCTTCCCTCTTGTGTCGGCTTTGCCCTCACAAATTTGGCTTTATTTTTCTGCCTGGTGGAGGGACTGACTTCATCAGACCCTGCCTGTGTCCGTCCTGTCATGCCAGGGTCAGGGCAGTATGGGCTGGGGACATCTACGACAGAAAGTGTCATGGTGTAAGCCCCCGTGTGAGGGAAGGGGAGGTGTAAAGCTTTCCCTGGCAGTTCTTGTCTTCACGTCAGTGTGTTTCTGAGCATGAATGAAGACATATTGCAGAAAGCAAAGCTGTACTGGCACTTTTTATTTCAGTCACAGTAAATACTGTATGATAGAGGTATGGCCAAGTGAGAGCAATCTGAAGACAGTCTTCATGACCCACAATTGGAAGACAGTTGTACATAAGCAGCCCTCATAAAACTCAGTGCTCCTGTTTTCCAGATACCACTTCAGGGTACATTTACTATGGCTGTGGCTGTACCTAACTGTGGGGACAGGGATGGGGTGCAGAATTACTGGGGGTGTATTAGCAAAGTTTCTTCCTTTAAAAAAAAATTTCAAAGACAAGATTGTCTTCCTCCTGATCAGACATAATTAAAGATACCATGCTGTCCTTTAATTTCCTGAGTGATGCAGCAAGGACATGTAACACCATTGAAGTAAAATGGATAAATATTTTATTTCTTTCTGAAATAAATATGGGAGAGAAATAGTTTCCTTAGTTCAAAGGGGACGGCAAATACAAGAAATTCTGGCAGCACAGTTGTTCACACCTGTCTACCACACTGGCTTTGCTAAGGAGTTTTGTACAGAATGGCATGGGTTCATATTGTATATGACATAAGGACCACTGCATGTCAGAGAGGCAGCACTTTGACTCAAATGTGCTGCTAGAAGAAGGTACAGCACTATGGCACACTAAGAGCATCACACTCTCAAGTGTGGACATGCCTCTAGGCATCCACATGCCCATGCCTCACCAGAAAAAGTCACAACTTGCACATGTTTTAAGAAAAGCCAAGACATCTTCACTTGTCACTTAGGGCCTTACACACACTCTTTAGTGCAGGTTGTAAGAATGACAATCTGTTTCTAGAAATGTCTTAGCAGCAGAAGTTCAGCCTTATGATGGCCAGGAGCCACCTCACCCTGTAATAGGAGTCATTGTACCCACTGAAGGGATCCCAGATCTTCAGTACCCATTTTTTCAATGGAACAGCTTGATTTCCTCCCACTGTGCTTGTAATAGCTTAAAACTGAGTATAAAAAATAGATTTTATTTCAGCAGTCACAACATTACAGAGATCTTCTTTCAGTCTTTTCATTGTTGCTGTTAAATTCAGAGCTTATAAAGAGGCAATAATAGGGCTATTTTTTCAGAGTAATTTACAACTGCTGAAGGTGTGGGCCTCAGATGTGCAATCGTGACATAGATACCACTGGTGGTGTGTTCTGTTAGAAAATTAATCTGTTTTAAAGTTTGCTTATTTTTTCCTACTGCTTGTAGTCTTTGGGGAAACTGTGTCCATTTCAAACTGACTTGGGGTAACTCTTAAATTTGCTGGAACGTTCTGCATTTCCTTTCCTGTTCTTCCTCATTCTCTGAAATTTCTATACATATGCTTTTGAATATTCATCTTTACCCTATTTTTTAGGATTTGTTTGAGAACTTATCCATTGTACTCATCACATTGCATGTTGCCAAGTAAATTGAATAGAAACAACTTTGCTCTTGCTTAACTTAAGTTTTGCTTATTAAGCTCAGCCAGTTCTGAATACTAGCAAGCTGTCACTCCTCTGCATAACCTAGAAATCATCAACACATTTAAATAAGCTCCTACAGAAGTTATGTCAGCCTTTTTGAATTTCCAAGCAATGGTTCATTAGATGGCAGTAAGACCACAAAAAATCTAGCCCAGACTATATTTATTTCTTGTATGTATTTTTTTTCTCCAGGGACATAATTGTTGATACATAAACTTTTAATTGGTGGGTTTTATATATTTATGTATCATCAGGAAGAATTTCCAGTATTCATGAGCCAGTCTCAAATTCCTATCCCCTCTCCATAATTCTCAAGAAACAACATGCACTGGCATTTTTTATCAAGGCCATAAATGTCTGAGTCCAGGCTCCTGGCTAAAGGAACTCTATTTAAAACTACACTCCTCAATGTTCAGCTCAGTGCTTTTTTGTCCAATAATTAATTTGGAAGTTGGTGACCTCCTTTTTTTTCGTAGCTTCTTCCTCAGCATTTTCTCTCCAAGCCACATCTCTTACCTTTGGTAAATCCAAATCTCTGTAGCCCTAAAGAGGTCATTGTTCAGCTGGCAACATTTATTTTGTTGCCTGGAAAGCTTTCACTGATTTTCACCCTTGTTTTTGCCTCCTCACTGTAAGGGAATTGATTTCAAAGTCATTAATTGCCTGCTTACCAGCTTTTACACTTTACAATATCTCCTTTTTTGCTAAATGCAGAATTCAAAGCAGTACTTTTACCATTATCATATTTACTGAGGTCATAACAGGAAAAGAATCATGAAGTTAGCTATGAAAACAGTGGCTGCAGCATTTTCTTCACAAGTAATTCTATATTTTGTGGCATATTTGGAACAGTTCTGTGGAACTTAAACTACTGTTAAGCAAGTGTTGATTGACTACTACAAGAACAGGGCTTTTGGCAAGAATTGAGCTTAACATTGGCAAGTTGCTTGATAATTATTAGAGTGTGAAAACCAACATAAATACATGAGATATCCAGAGAGTTCGGTCTCAAACCACATTTACAGTTATGTGTTCCTCTTGGAAGTGATTCTGGGAGCCAGAGTTACACTATTTAACATGAAAAATAAAATTAGATTTGGTAATATTTACTGCTGAAACATCTAAAAAGTGTTAACATTGATTTCAAAATAAGGTAAGTAATATGGGTAGGGGGTCTTCAGTAGCTACATTTGTTACTAAATTTCTTCTTATTCCTTTCCTTTCTCTTAAGCAATTCTGCTATGAAATTTATTGGAAGAATTTCCCTTTGTTTTTGTCTTCAGTGATTTAATTGTAATTCTGTCCGGAAATTTCAGTGAAACCAACCATTTATATTTGTTTTGTTTTGGTTTGGTTTTTATTAAGAAAGATGAAATATATTTACAACCAAAAGTGGAAGCATTTTCATCTTGAAATAGAAGAAAATATTTCTTGGTAAAATCTCAAGGAAAATGCCATGAAAATGAAATTAAACAATTTAAGTATAAAACAGTATCTACTGTTGTGCTGGTATTTACAAAAGCCAGGATGTAACATTGGTGTCCAAGAGAAGTTCAAATCTTGGAGTGCTGTTCTACAGAGAGTGGTATCTGGACAAGGAAACTCACTGGTTGATATTTCTTCAAGGCAAGAGCCTTCAGATTTATTGTGGCTGCATCTCACTTCACAACACTTCAGTTTTGTCCAGCTGGGTATAACTTCTTACACAAGGGCTGCTCTCACTTCTGCTTTCCTCCACCTTCCTTTGTCCCATGTCTTCCTCTTCCTCCTGTCCCCAACAGTGCCATAGTCATGCATCAGCTTGACTGTCTTCAATTACTCACAAGCAAGGAAGTGAGCATGTCTATAAGGTATTTATCCTATTTCAGACACTTTTCTTGGGATACTAGAAAACACCTGTTTTAGATGTCTTTTTCTCTGCATTGGTCATTGGGTGAGTAACTCAAACTTTGATGACCAAATATTTAAATGTCTTATGTTAGGACAGGTGAATCTTACCCATCATCTCATAAATCAGAAGTTTTGCTCTTGGGAGAAATTTACTGTTGTAAAGTACAGATGGAGAATAACGTGCTTCTAGTAAACAGGCTTTTGGGGATTCAGACTCATAGGTTATGACAGGTATTCTGTGACTAATGCACATGAACAGGAGTCACACTGCTATAGCATCACCAGGCTACCTTTAAAACAGACCTTTGCTCAAGGAAAACTCCTATTTGTTGGCTTCACCTTCAGTTCACAGATATTCAGATTTTCACCATGGGAAAAATTGTGAAGACTCTTCTCCCCGAAAACGCTCAACATACTGGTTTGAGAGATATTAGAGGGAAAAAAAGATAAATGTGGTTTGTTTGTTGTAGTCTTTTAGCTTGGTATTTGTCAATATTGTGCCTTACTCAGATATTCTTTTCTGAATGTCTTAAAGTCTGAAGATTTTCAGTGCAATCTAGGTCAGCATATGGATTTTAGACCACTTGGAAAATGTCATGATAAACAATAAGGTCATCTTGACACTGGATGTGATGGTGCTATGAACCAGTGAAAGCTTCTGTATTCATTCATGGAATGTATAGCTAGGTGTTGTATTTTGAAAATTCAATGGGTACTTTTGCACCCAGATATGAGGATTTTGATTTGTATTTCCACCTTCATTTAAATTACTCAGAAGGTAGTGTTCTCTTCAGAAATCCTTGTGTTCTCTTCAGAAAATGATGGCTCTGGTTTGACTTTCTCTAAAAAGAGATGGGGCAATTGTAGATAAATGCATCAGCTAGCAAAGTTGCTATAAAAAAAAGAAAAGATTAGGTAAGAGTGGCTGTTTTAGGATTATTCAGTTTTCCAAATAAATGGAATAACTGAAGTATTTCCATTAGGATATTGAATGATGTGGAGAATAATATAGATACTTATGTAACCACATCACACCTTCAGGTACTACTGTGCCGCATGTATAGTTCAAAATCTCAAAATCGTAAATGTTTTGAGGTACAAAAGTGGCTCCTGTGGATGAATTGAGGTAGAGGACAATGGGTCCAAGACCTAAAAAAAAAAAAAAAATGCTGTGTATAGTTGTGTGGTTTCTTGTGTTTTTCCATTGGCTTTCCATGGTCCACCATGAGGTATGGCCTTTGGAACCTAGCTTTCTACATGCAATGACATTATGTATTGCATGTATTTGCTACCTGTTCACCAAGTGCACAGCTATGACATAATGTAATCTGTATCACAGGATGACAGAATTATTATAGTAAGACCATATATTAAGACTTGCACAGGTCCCAAAATTAACTATTTAATTTTCAGGCCTTGCATAAGTTAATCTAAATAGGTTGACCGTGTACTTCTAAAGAGTTGGTGATCTGACCTGCATGCAGTGTAAGGGCATTGCTGATAGGAGAAAAATATTGTGTAAACATGGTTTATGAAAGCAATGTTTAAATCCAGACTGGTAACATAAATCAGGCTTTGAGGCTTGTATTTATAATTAAATCTGGGAGCCACTTCATAGTCAGATGACAAAGTACTGAAATGTGGAGAGCCACAAAAAATTAATAATTCTTATATAAGTGGAAATTACAAAAGGGTTAAGATCATCTGAATACTCTTTATATTTGTCCAAACTAAAGACAGAAAATCATATTCTCTTAGAGAGGTATTCAGCTTTGGCGCTTACTGTCCAGAAATCTGAAATGCTTTCAATTAAGAATATTTTATTACCAGTTTTATGAAGTCTTACAGAAACATCCATTGCCCATTATATAACAAAAGCAGTAGATCAGCTAAGTGTGGTTAGAAATTCTGCAAGCAAAACTGACAAAGGCCGAATTGTCTTTTAGCTTTACAGAGAGACTCCTTTGACTTAATAGATTTGTTCCCATGTAATTGAAGGCAGGACTGGGGCAGAAGGGCATACTGGGAAATTCATTCTCCCGCCTTCATAAATAAGGAGTTGATTCTGACATAATGTGACTCTCACATAATAGATAATTGTCACATATGTTGCAAAACCCACTATTGTGCCCTCCTCTCTGTAGGGCTAGTATTGAGCCCAGTGTTTCTATTTTAAGCACTGAAATACAGAGTCTAATTAGTGATGTACTTATGTACTATTCCTACACCAGAGAAATAACTCTTACAGAAGGCTTGCACTTGTGTAACATATGTTTATTTAGCCTTTTGTAAATGTATTATCTATTGCTTTTATGGTTCAGGCCATGGATTATTAATTGAAACAGTAAAATAAGCAATCATCTTTGGTTGCCATAGCAAAGCTACCCAAAATATAGTTGCTGAGGAAACCATACTAAGAATATACACAATATATAACCTAATAATGTTGATATACAGCTTTAAGACTGCAAGGATATAAAATATATTTGTGGTCTTGTTGGGAGATTAAATATTGAATCTGATACATGCTTATTAATATATTTTTTAAAATCTTCCTGTTGCATGTAAAGATATAGCTCACTTAACTATCAGAAATATTATCTGTCTGATAATGTTTAGACCATGCAACAATGTTTTAAAAAAATCCTGCTTCGTTACAGAAAAAAATAGACTTTGGAAAAAGACAGTAAATGGATGAAAAGTGAACAAACATCATAATGATGAATGACTCATTTCTAATCCAAATAAAGAGCTACAAAAATGAGGAAAAGAATAATTAAAAATATAATTTTCCCCTGCAGCATTGTGGTACTTTATTTGTAACCACAGGAAAAGGCTAGAATGACCTGCCACTTCCATGTTCTGTAACATCTGTCTTTTCTGACAGAAGCATGTATATAACCCTTTTTGATATTCTTCCAGTATGGAGGATTTCAGAACATCCCCATGCAACCTGTTCAAGAGCTTTGGTCCTCCACTGTTAGTAAGATTTTCACAGTGTCTACTTTGAATATCTATTGCTTCAGTTTAAGCCATTTACTTCTTGTCCTGTGCAGCGTGAACAGAGAAATGAGTCTTTCATTCTTTTCTGCAGCAATTCTCAATGTACGTGAAGACTGTTATCGTGTTTCCAAATTAGTCATATTTTAATAGATTAAATAACCACACCTTTCCATTTTTCTTGATACCTTATTTTTTTACGCTTAGATTGCTACAACTTCCTTGAAATCCTGTGCCCAGAAATGGATCCCATATTCCAGCTGAAACCTAATCCATGCTAGAGAAAGATGACTATTTCACTTGTCTACACATATGTCTAATTATAAATTCTACCATGGCCAGTTATCTTTTTTGTGGGAGTAGGACATTGTTCACTCATGTTCAGTTTGTGATCCACTGTAATCTCTAAGATCAATATTTGAGGAACTGCTACCTAAATCAGATGTTGTACATCCTGCATTTATGCAGTCAATTATTGCTAAGAATAGAAACCTGCATTTATTCATGGTGAATTGTTTCCTGTTGTTCAGTAGATCATGTCTTGTTTGAGAATATTTGTTAGGAATATTTGAACTCTAATGACGCTAGCCAAGATATTTTCAGCCCCTTTTAGTTTTGTCTTTCACAAATATAATAATCATAATAATGCAATAAAAAGACCGTAAGAAGCCCTTCTATCTAATCTTCAGACACTTAATGAAAATGTTGTTTAGTACTAAAGCCAGGACAGACTACAGTGGAACTTCAATACATCCATCTATTTTTGACAGGTACCTAAGTCAGCTACTATCAAGCTTCTGGTTGTCCAACAAGTTTTGCCTCATGTAGTCAGAGATTGAGCAAGACGACATTTCCTTAACGTCAGTATGACAAGTCTGTCCTGCTAGATTGTTTTCCTTAGACGTACAGTGGTCTGAAACTTCCCATTACCTAAAGGTCTCATACTTACTTTTACCTCCTGCAGGTAAAAAACTCCCTTGGCGTAATTTTCCTTGTCTGTAATCAACTGCTCCCCATGACTGTACCTGCGGTCTTTTATTTTCTTAACCTTGAATAAACCTTCCTTCAGTTGGTTCAACTTTCTCCATATTCTGAGTCTCCAAGCTGCTAACTTATGCTGAGTATACAGGGTAATGTCTCGTTATTTGCCTACTCTTCATGAAAAACCTATATCCTTTAATATTAACAAGTGAGTCATGTGACATTTTCCACAAAATATATGCTATGACTATTTAGTCACATCCTTAATCATGTACTAATATTTCCAGCTCTTCTTGTTTAGCTTTACAGTTCTGGTGATGACATGCAGACACTTAGGGTATTTAGCATATCAACTCATCATCCTCTCTTTCCTATACCCTATCATGGGTAGGATTAGCTTTTTCATCTGAGTTTTAGACCTTTGTGAAGGCTGGTGCCACTGCTCTTGTGTTTTGTCACAACCCCTTCACAACAGAGGGTGATATGAGGAAGATGCTGCCTTTGCCTGTCATCACATGGAAAAACAAGCGTGGAAGGAGTCATGTCCCTCTTCAAGACTGCGCACCTACTGCTCCCACCTCACCCTAACCCTTCAGTCTTTCCTCAGGATCTTGCACATATGATCTGGGTCATGCCAGGGCTGGGCAGGAGGGGGCTGGTGAGTGGTTGGGGCAGCCCAACACCCTCATGGAGCTGTTGCCACAAGGCAGGTCAGAGGCCCCACTGGGAAGCACAGGAGACAAATCAAGGTCAGGATCAAGATCATCAGGGAACAAGGCTGGATGCAGGCAGGGCTGCAAGGTGCCTCCAGCAAGCACCAAAGGAGAGGGCCTCGGCTCAGTGCAGATCCCACCTTGTGGGAGGCCCAGGAGGAGTTTTTTCATGGCCCCTTTTCACAACTTAGCTGTTTTCTGTGAAGTTGGATCTCAGGTTAAGTAGCTGCACCAGATCAAGGCAGACCTTGAGCATGGCCAGTTATACTCCAGAGGAGGACTATTATCATGGTCCATTTGGATCTCTCAAATTTACAGGACAACATACTCTGTAACTTAATTTTATGAGCTCGTTAGGAGAGAAAACAAACACAGCAAACAAGAGCTCATTCCCCTTTGCACAGACTAGTCTAGCAGGTGAATTCACTAATTTGCTGCTTAATCCATGATGTTTCTAGCTCAAAAGCTCTCTGATTCATAATTTACGACTTGTAACTTGTGTACCTATCAGCAAAATAGTCACGTAGCCAACAGTGAGAGCACTCATCATTCCTCCTCCATCATGGTGTGGGCATTCCCTGTATCACATGTATGAAAGCCTCAACCATCCAGTTGCTGTTGGATCTGCTTCAAAATCTTTTTGAGCAAACTGACATATCTATACCTTCCAGCCTGGCAGTTTGGTCTATTCCATTCTGGGAGTCAGCAGGTTCTGAAGAAAACTGCCAGTCAATAAATATGCAAGAATTATGGCCACAGAAGACAGCAAGCTGCAGGTGATAGTAGCTGCATAATGAGCTTTCTGGTCACCGTGTCTTGCCTATATGTTGCCATTGCTTTGAACTAATGGCACTGCTCCATACATCAGGCCTGTGACAGCCATAAGATGTGTGTTAGCCAAAACCTGGGCACAAGTTGAATGAGAAAGTCTCAACTATGGAGAAAGACAGCTAGAGGCTGGTCAGGTCAACAATGGCCTGTTGGTGCTCCTGAGCCACAGAAAGTTATTTATGGCAGCATCCTTTGTGCACTTGTGGATAACAAATAAGGGACACAAAATCCTTGGACACCTTTTAGTTACTCCTGGAAGGTGATTCTTGGTCTCCAGGTGGTGCCAGACTGGTGTGCAGGGTTCTGTTGTGGCAGGCATGTGCTTTAAAACAAGTAACTTCACACAGAAAACCGGTCATCCACAGACACATCAATAATTTTAGCCAGAAAATTCAATAAGGATTTTCAGGAAGCTGAGCTTAGGAGGCTGTATAGATGTATTGCCTTGCTGCTCCCTAAGCAAAGGCTGAGTGATCTGGAATGGTTCTGAGTTGTGTCAGTCAGCGATGGATTAAAGTTTCCCCAGGTACTCCGCACAAAGCGACACCGCTGACCCGAATGGTTCCTTGAAAGCTATTCTGGTTTATTGTGTCAGTGATCCACAGATAATAGGTCTCTGGGGGACTTTTGAACCAGGTTTTTCAATTCATGAGGCAGTAAGGATGCTCTGACTTGCCAAGTCTAGGCAAACTTTGGCACATCTTGAGGCATATTTGAAGGGCTTGAAGCAACGTCTCACAGACTTCTATTGAACTTGTAACAGATTTAAAGGAGGAACAGTCAGGAAATGAGGTGATTCTGGACTGGGGAAAGGCACGAGTGGGAGGGAAATCATGCAGTGCTCAGCCAAAATCTTAACTGTAGAAACAATTTTCAGGCACAAAGGTAAAGAAAATTATTTCATATATTTTCAAGCCTTGCAGTAGCTGAACAATATTGTGTCATAGTTTCTGACTTGCTGCAGACTCACAGTATAATATATTTATGTTCTGGTAGAGTGAGAAGTAATCACACAGTGATTTTACAAGCAAACTTAAAAACATTAACAGTTCAAATTATTGAGTGATAGGTAGCATATTGATAGTTTTGTTTCATGTAATTAAAAATGACAGAAGGAGAATTTCAAAATTAATTGCCACAGTTTCATGCAATGATACAATATGGAAGTAGGAAACTTAGCTTCGGAAACTAAATAAAATCTGTCAGCAATGGATCTTGATTCTGAAAAAGGCTTGTCTCAGATACATTTCTTCTTAACAATCCAGTTAGCATGACCTCACAAAAACTGCTATTGTCGCATAATCATTTGTTGTTTCATGTTTGCATGCTCCCAAATTTAATTCTTACATTAAAAAATCTGTTATAAACAAACAATAACAAATGCATTCATTGCATAGCATGTTCTCGCTGCTTTTTAAAGGTAATTCTTTTATGAGTAAACCATGGAATTATAAAGACTTTGTGCTTTAAAGAAAGAAAATTCAAAAGGTAAACTCCAGTGGATCACTAAATGTTTTTGTCAAATTCTGCATTTTCAGAAACATAAATTGCAATTTAGAGATCTAGCTACATTTTATCACCTTTTGGATGAATAGTTAATTAATACTGTTCATGAATTGTTATTATTCATGATACTGTTCATGAATTGTTATTATTCATGAATTCTTGTTATTCATGTCTGGAACCCCATTTATTCAACTGAAACAAGATTACTTTGGAATGTGGACTGAGCTCAAAAGCCTTAGTTTGCATTGAGTGTCTTCGCAAACAAATTCTGTATTTTTGAAGCTTGCTTGTTTGCCATGAATCATTATGAATCCCAATGTGCTACTTACACATCATTAGGGTACCCATTGCATGTTTTAACAAGAAATATAATGACTATTGTACCTTTAAATAACAAATGGCAATTCAGCAGTGTGCCCTTTCATAGTGATACCTATCAGCTATCAGAAAATCATATTGCTATCTTCTGTCAAGCCAATGATGTGAGTGACAAGTGTCACTCTTCCTCAGTATCCAAAATGGCACAGCCACAACTGTTACATGATACTTGTGTCTCGTCACATGAAGCATTTAGTTACCAGGTGGTCTGCAAGAACTAAAATAAGTGTGTGGGAAAGGTTGTATTGAAATGCACACTGCATACCTCTTTTTCTAATCTTTTCCCATTGCGCATTTTCTGTTCTACTAAATTCTGTATTAAATGAACATTGTGTCCTATAAGAATTACAGCAAGAGGAAATTATTCTCACTTATCACATTACAGAAATGCAAAGTTTCAAACAATAATGTCAGATTATTTTTCATGGTAAGTTTCTTCATGTGAGGCTGCACTTACTGTTTTGAATTCATAGTTTTAAAGTTGTGCCTCCATTACATTACAACTTGCAGGTGGCCTAATTAAAACCAAGACTTATTAAGAGTCGAGTGGGAAGATCAAATCATAATGAAGGAAATATTATGAATAATATTTAGTCATTTATATGCATCAGAAGCTAAAATAGGTAGGCAAATGTTAAATTAGTTATCTCAAATTTATAGAGAGCACATTACCCATTCTCCCATTTGAACCTTCAGAGGACCCAGACTGTTACACACCATCGTAGCCTCTTTATTTCACCAGCAGTCCTGCTGTAATTCAGTTTCTTTGGTACACCAAATGATCTAATTCTAATTAAAGTAATCCGTAGACTTTAAACAATTAATGCTCAAATAGATCCAGAACACTCAAATGCTATTGGAGGCTGTCCACCCGTCCCTGGAAGGATGCTAAGAGAAAAGATAGTTTGTCAAAAGCAGAGTGCTTATGAAGAGTGACCTTAGGAAGAGCACAAAGTTGGCATATGCACCTGGTAGTTGTGATGGTGACTGACATAGTCTGAGAAAGAGATACATTTGAAAATGGAAACCGAAATAAATGCTTCGATAATGAAAACCCAACCTGTGCAGAAGTTGTTTCATTGCTGGCATGCCACACGGCCTGGACATGTGTTGGAAATGTCCTCTGGCGTTCTGAAAAGGCCTGGAAACAAAAAAAGGCATCCTCATTGTGTGGCATGGTGCATCCTGTGTCAATGTTTCAATGCGATGCCCTTTATGTTAGAGCCTGTAGTAGTGTCAGGAAATACAAATACAAAATGCCCTTGCTAATCCTCACGTTTCCTTTCCTTCTTAAAAAACATGAGAGGTGAGGTAAGGGAAGTTGTTTAAAATGTACCAAATGGGCAGATTGAGCCACATCAAGGATTCGATCCATTGCTATTCAGTGCAGTGTTTTAATGCTGCAATATGGTTTTGCACTGATCTTTTTTCTACAGCTTTCCTCTTTTTGAGATTTATTGGTTACAGTCCTGCAAGGACGTGTTCAGGTAACAACTCATGTAACTGATCCTCATGTAACTATCATTGATGGTGACAGCATCTGTAAGCACAGACACATATGGTTTCAGGATAAGATAAGCTTATACGTATCTTAGAAAACACCATGTGCCACAAAAACCCCTACAGCTTTTTGCATTTTTTTTCATTTTATTGGCCAGAATATGCAGGTGAGAATTCATGCCACAAGACATTACGCATTCCATTTGTGCTACGCATAACCTGAAGAGATTTGGTGTGTGTGGGAAAAGAGGGAAAAATAGCTTTAAGCCTGTGGGGAATTGATTTTTCCTGTGCCTATTTACAGTCATATCTTCCTTTGAAGAGCTCTTCCGGATGACCAAAATGTTTGGAAACAATGCAAGCAGAGTCCATGTATGAGGATTTAAAAGGACATCATAAAGGTGAAAATCATGTTTAAAATACTTTCCCTGTGTGATGACCCAACAGCATGTGGTCCCTAACAATATCTGGTGACATTAAAAGAATTTTTGCAAACTAAATTAACTTGCATGCATACTTCTTATTTCCTTCAGCTCAGACAGTGGAGCCAGCATGGTTCTTTCAGTTAGCTTAACGTTCTTAAACCTGATTACAACACTGACGTGCTTGTTGCCAGCCCTACAAGCCAGCCCTGAGCAAGACAAGTGACACAGGCTGAGGCACCACAAAAGCAGCCCCTGGAGGCATTAAGGACACTCCTCCTCTGCTCATATGTTGAGGGGGGGAGGAGAAAACAGGAGGCAGGAAGAAAATTTCCAGCATATCTTCAAACATCATCGCTCACTGCAGAGTCCATGGGTGAAGGTGCAGTACTTTTGGGTGGAATTCGCTTTTACGTGCATTTAATTTCTCTTCTCTGAGGTTGTTTACTAGCCCGGGCGTGCTTTTGGGATGCCAGGGGACTTGTTCTCCTTTTTTCCAATGAAATGAAAGGCATGGGCCACCTTGCAACACAGTGAGTGTTTAACGTGTAGCAAAATCAGCCTTTCAGCCTCAACTCCCATTTCTAAACCCAGTGTAGGAACCATATAAATGACTTAATGGGCATTAAGTAAATCCTGAAATTTTCTCTGTGATTTCTCCTAATTTCTTTAAGGTCCTACCAGCCCCAAAGAAGTGGAAATCTTTAATTCTTATCAGAGGAGAAAGTCGGAACAATTAGAAAGAGTGCAAACTAGAGTGCAAGTCTAACTTAGCTGATGTCTCTGAGACATTAAAATCCCATGGGGTCAACGAGTTTGGTGCCTTTGGCTCTAGACCCCACTTTATGAATTCTGTGGCAGTTTGCAGGACCATTAAGGCCAGTTCCTTTTTTTGCACTTAAGTGACATCTGTCAAGTCACCACAGAAAATACTTTGTCCTGCATTTTGACAAGACTTGTGGAAGGGGTCTCACACTGCAGTAGTAATGGCACGTATTTCCGCAGTAAGGAATGTTGGATTTCTAAGTTCTAACCAGCTTCCAAAGAGGGCTATTTTTCCCTCTTCTGTTGACTGGGATTCTCAGGATATGACTGTGCAGCACAAAGCATGCTTTGTGGAGCCATCTGCGCTAGCCTGGAGAGCAGAAGTATGTCACTGTGCTAGCCTGGTTCTCCTCCAGAGCAGATATATCCTGTTATTAATGAGCATTAAGTATATGGTATTGAGCCCATGCACAATACTGTAAAAAAGAATGTTTAATCAGATGCCCTGTATGTTATGTAGCTTGTCTGTCTTTTCACAGCACTGAGTTCTGCCATATAGATATATCCAAAGGAAATTAAGGACTGGCCTGAGGGAGCCTGGGCAGAGTGAGCATCTCAGGTGCCCCATTCCCTATTTGCCTTACCAATGGAAAAACTTTTCTTCCACTAATATTTTCACACAGCGTTTAACAGAAATTAATTTTCAATAAAAATACAGTGTGTTCCTATTTGTAATCTTGCTTTCCCATTTCATAAGGAAGAAAGATACTTTCTTTGAGAAAGCACGATGAGTTGACTCAGGGGCACAGAGAGCTTCTTGGCTGAAATGTGGAGGAGGAAGCGCTATGATGACAGTTTCATATTTTAATAGATTTCCAAGGAAGTCTTAGTGGTAAGGTTATTATTTACTCACCCTAGCATACATGACTGTTGCATTCATTTTAAAGTAACTTTCACATTTTCTCTTTCAACATAGTTTGGATGCATGGTTCAGTTCTTTTTAAAGAAAGTTATTCCTCTAAGCTGACAGAGTACTTACATAACAGCTATAGAAAATAATTTAAAAAAAAATATTAATCCCTTGCATAGAGAGAGTATATGTGCCAGGAATCAAATGGAGAAGACTGCTGCCTCTTTCATCTTTAATAAGTGAAGTGTGGCCCCTGGAGACTGAAGGTCGCTGCATGTAATGTTTCATAATGTGATATGTAGTCCCAGCATATAATGCTCCAGCCTGATCTCAGGGGCAGATGGCAGGAGTCACAGGTACAAATATACAAACTTACAATTTCATGCTGTTTAGATCAAGCCAAAATGCTATGTGATGGCACCTGTAGTCTCTAAAGTCTTCACAGATTTTTCCTCTGCATTAAAGATGAAAAGACTCAGAGCTCAATAGACTGTTAGCCTGCTTTCCTTTTTTTTTTTGGTGATCTTTCTGTCTGTCTCTGCCAGTTATTTCCCCTACCACAAATACATTTTGAATTCACTGAACAATTTCCCACAAATTTTACTGAAGTCTCAAAGACATTAAGATCTTAGAATTGTCATAAAAAAGCAGTGGTTGAGTAGAGGAAAGACATCAGAATAAGAGCCCACACATGCGAACACCCATTTAAATACTGGTACGTGATCTGAACAGCTATTTGGTTGGTTTGGGCTTTGGCTGGGCAGGGACCCTGTGCACAGGCCTGCCTGGCTGCAGTGCAGAATAATTAGGGAAGAAGTGCTAACCTAGGATAGAAAAGGGAGCCGAGGACTTGAGGATGTGAGCAAAAGTGGCACAAGGAAACCAACAGGTCTGTGATTACAGTGCCTGGGCACTAGGGACAACTGAAGGGCACTACGGGGCCAGCAACCTGTACGGTGTGGGTAAAATAGTTTTGTGGAAGGTGGGACCATGAAAGTACATCAAACTGTGATTATAGCAGGAGATTCTGTGGAACGTGCATGAAACTAGTTCTCCGTACAGAATAATTTTTAACAACTATGAATAGTCACTATAATCTGGGGGCTTGTAGCTGCCCTGCTGAGTATGCTTTGACCAAATCTATGCTGAGAGCAAATTCCTAAATGAAGTCAGTGTAATTACCATTCATTATAAACACCTGTGCTGGGTTGGCCTGGGCTGGCTGCCAGATGCCCACCCAGCCACACTCACACACCCCCCTCCACCCTCAGCAGAACAAGGGGAGAAAGTAAGAGGAAAAGCCCATGGATTGGGATAAAGGACAAGGAGATCACTCCAGTTACTGTCACAGACAAAACAGATTCCACTTGGGGAAGATTAATTTTTTTTTTTTTTTGCCCATTAACCACAAAGATGAGAAACAAGACAAAAAATAAAACACATTCTCTCCCTTCCCCCTTCTTCCCAGGCTCAGCGTCACTCCTCCACCTCAACCCACCCTGAGTGGCACAGGGGATGGGGAATGGGGGACTGCAGGGAGCTCATAATATCTCATCTCTGCTGCTCCTACTTCCTCATGCTGTTCCCCTGCTCCAACAGGGTGTCCCTCCCATGGACCACAGTTTTTCATGAACTTCTCCAAAGTGGATCTATCCAGTCTGAGTGTCTGCAGGGCTGTTTCTCACTCCCTTTTGTCCCCTCTTCTCTGTCAGGCATTTTTGCCCTTTCCTAAATCTCTTTTCCCCAAAGTGCCACCATCATCTTGTCTGTGGGGCTCAGCCGTGCTCTGGGGTGAGGTGGAGCTGGCTGGAACCAGCTATGTCCTGCTCAGAGCAGCCCCAGCCACTCCTCACAGAGGCCATACCGCAGGCCCCACTGACAGCACCTTGCCATGGACACTCGATACAGTAAGTGCTCTGAGCTCTGAGTACTTAAATACACTTAAACAGAGGGGATTAACAGCAAGGTTAAAAAAAAAAAAAAAAAAAAAAAAAACCAAAAAAACATTCTTACACAGCCAAGAAACCAGCAGCACTGTGTAGAAATAAATACTTTTGCTGGTGACTATCAGGAAAAAATCCAGAGCATCCACAGCTGCTACACCAGCAAGTGGCTGGGCACAGACTTTGTGGGTTATGCTCAGAGTCCTAAAATGTTGGACAGTTATCTGGCACTAGAGACCAGAGTGCCATCTGTGGACCTTGTCATTGGCACCACCTTTCAGAAACGCTAAGTGCTTACTGCTCCAGCGCAATATCAAAGGACAGCTCTTCATCCTGTTTGCTTCACCTTCATTCTTTACAAAATGGAGGTGATAGTACCTCCTTATTTCCTTAATTTTCTAAGGTTCCTGTCCATAAACAGGAGAGGGGAAGAGTTTGCCAGTATAATAAGCACGGTACTACTTTTAGCAGGTGAACGACCTACGAGATCTCGCTCTCCTTTCAAATTGTTATTTAGATGTCAATCTCAGATTGACTCTACCTGAGTGTAAGGCTGCATTCAGCTGCTTAAACATGTTTATTTATGGCCATTTAAGATACCTTTAATTTCCAAGATGTCTGTTTTTACTTCAGGCAGCCCTCGTGCCCTTCTGGACTGGTAATGGGAAGTGAGGCACCACACCAAAACACTTCTCTATTGGTGGTTAGGTCCCACATTCAGGCAATTGAATCTCATCTGAAGCGTCTGACATTTTCCCTGCTTCAAAAAGCAGGGAAAAGGTGACTACCCAACTCTACAGCCAACCTGCTGCTGTGGGTGCTGCATGCCAAGAGTGTATTAGAAATTGGTTGGACAAGGAAAGCTTCAAAGTATTTGAATCTTGATGCAACAGTGGTGTTTAAATCTTAAAGGAAAACATGATCTGGGTCATATCCTGCTTGTTGTATAGCACCGGCTGCACAAGGTGCTTCGCCCATCCCGCACATAAAGCAAGAAGTTGTGATGACCTCTGTGGTGGATTTAAGAGATGAGAAAGATTACACTGAAGAAAGAAGGGCAAGTGTTGCTGCACATGGTGAAAATGTCCATGTCTTGATTACTGGATGAGGAACCGGCTGTGCTGAGGGAAGGAGGTAGGCACCAAGGAGATGCAGAGGCTGTCCTGTATTTGGTCCTGCCATTGCTCAGGCATTCACTTTGCTTTCTTTAATAATCTGACTAAAAAACTTGGTTTGCTTTTTTGTTCCTGTTGCACAGTGAATTACCAACAAGGATGGCTCGTTCATCCCTGAATCTGCCTATGCTTCCTCTGCAAAGCCTGGGTAAGCCTTCAATTATTTTTCATCTTTGGATGAAAAGTCTTTGAAAACAAAAATTCAGTATGAATGTCAAAATCTCTGCAGTGTGTGAGGTGTGTTGTTTATGCACCATTTTGGTGGAAGAGATCAGCATATATTTTACAGTCTTTTTCAAAGATGAATATGTTACAGGCCTCACATCACTGAAGAAGTTTTTTGGTTCTTAAACTTATTATTATAACTTAACACTATTAATTTCATTCAAAGGAGAACAGAAAAGGAAGACTACAGAACTTTCCTTAAGGCAGCTAAGGTTGTTTATGAAAGTTATTCTATTATTGGAGATAATTGCATTTCTTATCAGAGAACATTTACTATTTGCATCAGACCTGACACTACAGAAAGCTGCATCTTTGACTAACCAAATGGAGCCGGCAATGGCAGACATCAAAAACATTAAGTCAAGGGATTTCAAACAGTATTCACATCACATAGAGAACGAAAATGGATAAAAGCAAAGGCTAATAAAAGTTATGAATTTTCAAAATACACAAAGCTAACTGATTTTTCTGCTGTGAACCTACCCAGTAAAATACACATTTCCCTGGAAATTCTATAGAAAACATGGGACGTAAACATGTAAAAAGGCTGGACATTTTGTGAAGGTGTTTCGCAGTTCTCAGTCTAACTAACAAACAAATTAAATTGCTCTACCACATACTAAGGTTCTGAATATGGATAGAAGCTGTTGAAATACCTTGTAGATGTGTATTGCTAATGTTTCTTCTACATCAAGAAACCAGCCTTAGGCTATTGAATTAATGATAGATACTGGATCAGAATTTTCTATACTACCCCAATTTAATTACAGTGTGTAGAAGCTTACTGCTTTATGAGCCTAGGGTACATCTAGGTGTTTGTATATCAATTTGACTTTCTTCAGTCAAATCTTAGATTGATACATACTGTTGCCTACTACATTTGGAACTGTGCGTAATTGTATTTCCATCCTGGGCAGAAGCTTCTTGATTACATCAGTTAGTTCAGGAGGTGGTGGCCACTCAGTGTCTTTAGCTTCCTCAGCCTCAGTCTCTTTAGCTTCCTCAGTGTGAGTTCCAACATCTGCTGTGGTAAAAGGCAGTACAGCCTGCACCACCACCACTTTACTTTGCAAAAGGCTCTGTCTACTAGAATAAAGGCCAATCAAATATAACATCTGGATGACAAACTCCACCACTTGCTGTTCTTTATTAGAAATGGAATTTTCTTCTGGGAGTAGGGGTCAGGATCATTCATTCCTATCCTGTCTTAAATGAGTGCCCTAATCACACAGTCACAGTCCTGGCATCTTCTCATTTTCTCAGGTTTTGATGCCATGACACTTGCTACCCGGTTTTGTATTGTCTCTGTTTTGGCAGGTGGGGTTGACAGCAACTTTATCCTACTATTGGTTTTGTCTTCTAAGGAAGTTTGAAACCTGTAATCTGGAAGAGAGCCTAAAATGCATTTTCTACTTTCTAGATGAGTGACCTAACCACAGTGCTATTCTGGAGAAGGCAGTGAGCAGCACCAATGTCATTACCTCTCCTCCAGTACTGGTTTCAAAAGTAGATGTGATCAATTAAGCAGCCACTACTGGAAGATGACTCAGGCTCCATAGAGGGGTGGGAGAATAAAGTCAGCTGCTTCCTGATGCTTTGTTTTGGCAGCTCCTTTTTGGCAGTACCTGGGCAGGATCTTACTTTTTATGTGGTGTTTGAGGTATCAGACTCCTGTCGTTTCCATTCCATTTTGCTCAGTACAGCAGTCCTAAGGTTCAAAGGTACATAAAAGTCATGGAATATATTAGAAATGAAAGTTTTTAATTATGCTGGATGTTCCCTAGTCTATTGCCATCAGTGGTTGAGAAGTGACAGCAATATGCATGGGAATGCCAAATGTAATTAAAAATGTTGGTTTCAAGTAAAATCTGTGATTTTTCTGACACCTGCAATGTCACAGTCTTTAAATGGATCTCGTCCCACTTGAAGGCTGACAACCTACCTGAGCCTCAGGAGAAGAGAATCAACTGGGATAAAAAGGAGAACCATGCCAAATCTTTGCTATTTGAAATTCACACTGTACTTTCTCTGAAGCCTGAAAATATTCATTCACACATTCTTCAACTGGCAGTAAGCTGGGACTCTGAGTTTTGCCATGGCATCCAGATAGGTCTAGCTGACCATGACAAAGGCAAGAAAACAACTGAAGCAGTCCTTGCTCTCCAAGTGGAAATGCAAAACAAAATTGTTATGCAAATCCACTTCTTAAATTGTCATTGACAGAGGTGTCAAATTTATGAATGGATTCAGTGGAAGTCTCAGAGAGGTTCCATGGGCACCAGGATGGGGTTCATCACACCCGATTTCAGAGATCAGTAATGTAGACAGTAATGTAGACAGTTATATCTGATGTAGTCAGTGTTGACTCACGTGATAGTAGAGAGAAATAGACGCACTTTCAAGGCTTAAGTTGTCTGATCTATTTTATGTGCATGCTTTATGATGAGAGGAGTCACACCGCAGAAGTAGATAAATGTAGATATCTGAATTGTAAACATTTACAGTGGTGAATCACAGAATCACAGAATTATTACGGTTGGAAAGGACCTCTGAGATCACCAAGTCCAACCATACACAAACCCACAATCTTGGCCACTAGAGCATGCCCTGAAGTGCCGCATCTTCACATATCTTCACCATCACCTCCAGGGATGGTGACTCAACCACCTCCCGAGGCAGTCCATTCCAGTGCCTGACCGCTCTTTCAGTAAAGTAGTTCATCCTAATAACCTGTCTAAACCTTCCCTGCTGCAACTTCAGACCATTTCCTCTGGTCCTGTCATTATTCACTTGGGAGAAGAGGCCACCACAGGCCTCTCCACAACTTCATTTCATGTAGTTGTAGAGGGCAATTAAGTCTCCCTTCAACCTCCTCTTCTTCAAACTAAACATTCCCAGTTCCCTCAGCCTCTCCTCAATATGACTTGTTCTCTAGACCCTTCACAAGTTTGGTAGCTCTCCTCTGGACATGCTCCAGCCCTTTAATGTTCTTCTTGTAGTGAGGGGCCCAGAACTGAACACAGTACCCGAGGTGAGGCCTCATCAGTGCCGAGTACAGAGGCACAATCACTTCCCTACTTCTGCTGGCCACACTGTTCCTGATACAGACCAGGATGTGGTTGGCTTTCTTGGCTGCCTCGATACACTGCTGGCTCATGTTAAGCCAGCTGTCCACCAGCACCCCCAGGTCCTTTTCTGCTGGGCAGCTTTCCAGCCACTCTTCCCCAAGCCTGTAGCGCTGCATGGATTTATTGGGACTGAAGTGCAGGACTCGGCATTTGGCCTTATTGAATCTCATACAATTGTAATCAGGTGGATCTAACCCCATGTCTATGCATGGTATCTTCAATCAAACTGGTGGTGGCTCACCTGAAACGTCTATGTTCAAACTGCAATAATCTACAAGAAATTCACTGTATATACTGGAATGTCTCCTCATCTAAAGTTACACTGAGCGTGGATTTTAACCCTTTGCTTTCAATTCTTCTGTATCTCATATAATCCCTCGCAGTTTGCCAAAAGACTCTCTCAGAAGATCTTGGGAAAATTTCATCTTCTTACTCTCTTTTGAGAAATGCTAAGACTTGGTTAAGATATTGCCAAGCTGGCATTTGGAGGGACTTAGCAGGAGTGAAATTGGGGAATGAGGACCCACAATTGCATAATATAATTGTCTGGATTTACAAACAGATAAGGTAGGATGAAATTAATGCAGATTGAATACTGACAGTGAAGAGGCCTCATTCTTCTTGGTGACTTCTATGCTGGTATAAGAAGGTTAACTGCATCTTTTTGAAGTTTCAGCTCTGCAAAATGTTCCTCCAAGGCTGCTCTAGAACAATGAAGCCTTACAAAGACTTTATATCGCCTCTCACAGCAAAAGCTGCGTTTATGCTGGTGCTCTTGATTCTTCAATAGCAGCAAGTGGGCTTACAGTTTAATCAGACTAAACTGTAAGTATTTTTCAGTATTTCTGGGTTTATAGGTACAATTTAACCATTTAAATATTGCAGCAGGAACTTGACTATTTTAATTATCAGACAACTATTTATACAGTAACCAGAATTTGTTTGGTTTTTTCTTTTATTTTATTTTCAGGGGGTAAAATTAGCTCTTTAGCTGTTACTTGAATTGCATAACTTCTACACCATCTGACTTGCTAACGAGCTTGTCACCTACATACATTAATGCCAAAGAGCTGATGTCAAGGACACATACCATGTTGGTACAGGCTGTGCAGTCCAGAAACTGATACGCTCACTCTCTGGGGTAGGTATCTGTCTAGCCAGTGTAAGCAACATGCCCTGCTGTCATTCCAGAGGGAAAAAAATGCTAAGTGACAGCTTAACAAGAATTGAAACAGTAAGTGAGGAATAACAGAGAACAGCGGAAGAGAGAAAAAAACATAAAATATGGTTCCTCTCAAAACCTCCTTATTTCAACGAGAACCCAAATTTAAATGAGTATATTTCTGCCTGCCTGCTTGCCAAGGAAAATTAAACTCTTGTCTCAGAACACAGGTTTGTTTTACAGAGAAAACAGTCCTATTATTAATTCATTTCCTTCTTAGCAGAAAGTGCCAGACAGAGATTATCACTAAAACAATACATTTATTGTTTCCAGAGTATCCCACTAGCTGAAGAGGTCACGAGGTTGTAACCTGCAAAATATGAGAAAGGACTAAATGAAAACGTGGGAATTTGACAAAGCAGTGCCAGAGAGGGCTGACTAGTCAAGGACAGCAAGGAAGGGGCACTGGATCCCAGGTTTGACTGGAAAGCATTTGGAAAACACTCTTCAAGCCAGACCCAGGTGCAAAGATGGAAATGACAGAACCGTGGTTAATCATTGTGCAGAATTAATCCAATTAGCTTAATGGCGAAGGGAAAACGGGGCAGTTATTAAAAATTTAAAAGGATATATTGGGTTTTGGTTTGGTTTTTTAAGGAACTCATGCTGTTTGGACCAGTTTCAACTAACCTACTCATTCTAGCTCTTCACTGACTTCCATGTGTTCTTCATCTTACTTGTATAGTTTCTTTTGGTACTAAGGTTTGTTGATTGTTATTATTTTCTTCTTGACATCATAATCATACAAAACCATTTGCTTAAGGCTGCAATCCAAGATTTACCCAGGTTTAACACTTCACCTCTTCCGAAAAGGTTCTGAAAGTGTGTAGGAGCCTGCCTCCTGCCTTTGCTGCAGGTTTGGGCCAGGAAGTGGCATCTGCGTCTCTCTGTATCACTATAGCACTCACTTCTGTGGGTCTTTTTGTGCTCCAGCAGTCTGTCTCAAAAGCCTTTCCTGCAGGCCTTCTGTTGATCAGCAGCATTCTCAGCTGTGTGTGGTATCTTAGTTTAAGTGACTCTTTTTGGTGATCTTTGTCCCTCTCTGAACAAAACAGTTTATTTGCAGTGCAGGCACAGCAATGCAGGCTTTAGTCAAACATTTGCAAATGCAGTATCATGGTGCTCAGCATATGGAAGCAGGCAGAATTTGTCTGCATTTGCTGGGATAAAAAAGCTCTTTTGCTCTGTGGTTATATTCCACCAATATTCACGCTAGTTAGTTAGTAAAGTACAAGCCACAGTGATGTCAGTCTGCAACTGCAGTGCAGACATAGCTAATGTCAGATTAACAATTCATGTATGTGAAAAGCTGAAATGCAATGCAGATTTTATTTTATATTATTGATGCTCATCGGAAATCCACCTCCTGATGGGGCATACTTATTTTTAAATAAATATCATGTGTTGCAGAGCACTTGCACAGCAGGGAGTCACAACAATCTCTCTCCTGGTAGCTTTTGCTAAACAGGCTGTGGGAACGCATCCATCTCTTATTCGCAGTCATATTTTATTTACTTTGTTTTCACTTGTGCCTATTCCTTATCCTAAGTTTTCCTTTATTGCTCTTTTTTTCTGTGTCAGTTGTAATTTTCCGGGTCACTTGGTTCAGGCACCTTTTACTACATGCAAAGAAAGTCTGCAAATAGTATATACACAACTTACAAATATAGTTTGGTTATTTAGTTATTCAGTGGCTAACACAAATACAAGTTAGGAATGGTTACCCTGCTGTTCAGCTAAGTGCTAGTGAGCTCAACACAGAGCCTTCACCGGTTAGCATGTGCGGTAGGGCTGGACTTCACTGCTCAGTGGTGTGTATCCTCAATGGTGGTGCATTGCTGTTTTCCCAATCACTGTTTTCCCTTTTAAGATTTTATACCTTCCAAGATTCATGTCTTTCCTTTTGAACTTTCCTCCTTGACCTGCCAACAACCTCTCTCAACATCCTTGTGTCTACAATTTTGCCTTCCTTATCTTACCTGCTTCTGCTCTACATATCTTCTCAGGGCTCTTTCTGACAGCTTCACAGGTTCCTCAGCAGCCTGAGCCAAGGTTACATGGCTGAGCAGTATCAGAGCTGGGCCTTGGATTACAGAATGCCAAATCCCTCAAACAGGTGGGATTCACACTTCACCACATCGCTTTTCATGTTGGAGCGTCTGGCCATTTCTAGGACCAACTCATGAAGAGATTTGGAGGTTTTCCTGGGCAGGCATAGGCTTCTTAGAAGACAGGTGTTGGCTTTCAACAGGTTCTTTTCTGAATTTGTAGTTCTCTGTGGTTTATTATTCACTGCTAACTCTCTTCCTTGAGCCCTTTTACTTATTCTTTGAAAAGATTCCATATCACAAATATTCCTCCCCCAAACAAAATAGTTACTTGTCTTACATTTATTTATCACTGATGAAAGAAAGCGTACGGGTACCCAAATCTTCACCAGGTCTTTGCAGCTTACAAGACTACCATTTCCTTTACCTCTTGTTAGAAAGGAGAAATTTTTGGACTCCTCAAAGTACTTGGGCTGCTTCTATATCTTGTTTCCCTCTGTGGAGTGGAATATGGCTACTTTGGGGTTCAATGAGATTGCAGGATGTCTTTTAATCAAGCTGAGGTACTTACCCACCTTTAGCTGCCAAATCCAAATTCCCATATAACTTTGTAGAGGCCTTTCTAAAGCCTTGTGGGAATGCTCAACTAAGAAGGTTAGACCTGACTTTGGTATGTTGTACCTCCAACTAGGTGTGATTCTGACCTAATGCAATGGGGAAAAGACTCGTTGGAGACTTCCTCTCAGCTCACTCATGGTGGAGACAAGACAAAGTTGATCTTAGAGCTTGCTCACCATCCAAATGAATAAGGGTTTTGCTCTATATCTCTCATTAGGTTTTGTAGTAGGACTCAGATTGTAAGCAATTTTAGCTAAGAACTTTTTCAGGTCTGTATGTGAGATTTGGGAAAGGAACTGTCTTGTATCCATGTATTTAGGACATGCATCTCGTGTTGTGTCTGTGAAATGTTCAGCCATTGGACCGATTAGCCTTGGAGGTTTCCTTTCAGAATAAAGTGTCTTATATATTTGCTTGTAGGCATTCAGCTTGCAAGAATCTCTAGCTCTGATTCCACTAGTGACAGGTCTTTCAAAGGACTGTAGACATAAAAGAGCATATATTTTCTTCATTTCTGCTTGAAATGACATAATGCAAATCTAAATTGTATTTACACTATATTTAACTGAAATGGCACTTTTCTGACATATATTGTAATCTATAGCTGTCTAGATTTAAGAAGTGTTACATGTATTTCTTTTCCTGTTCTCCTATTTTCCCAGTAATGAATTTACTCCAAGGGACACATCAATTCTGCAAGCCAAAGAAAGGAAGCACTAATGCCTTTTTCAGCACATGCTATAAAAATGTAAGAAATCAGGTTTCAATACTAAACAACATAAGCCACTCTAAATGGGCCAAAGTGCCAGTACAGGTAAATGCTTGACAATCACATGAATCAGCATGATTAAGTGGTCTTATGCAACCAGACACTGTGCTCTGGAAGTGCTTGGGCATGCATTCCTTTCCGAGATGGATTTGTAGTTTGCAGAACGGCTGGTTGCTACTAGTCATCAACACACACTGTCCATTTTGAGCAGTGAATTCAGAGCTATTCAGCCTCAATGAATCCTGACAAGCAGAAATGGAGCCATATTCTATTTTCTGAAATGTCTTCCTTCATTACACATTGGTGCTCCTTTGACAGCTTCTCTTCCTGCTGTCATAACTTCTTCCGTCATCCAGCTTCCAATAGGCTCAAAACAAAACTCAGAATTTTTTATTAACTAATGACCACTGGTATTCAGGGTTTTTGTACTCATACTGTCAATGCAGAGTTCTTTTAATTCTTTTTTTATATCATGTGATGGCAAAGATGCAACTACTGCAGTAGCAAGTTTCTTTTGCTTTCCATAGGACTTATTGTATATTGCAATGTTGTCTGGAGTTCATATTTATCAGGTGAATATCACTGTCAATGGAAGGCAAAGCATTACAGCAAGAGGCATTTGAGGTGGTACACCCAATCTGAGAATGACTGGCATCAATCATAACTCTATCTTCAAGTAAATAATATACGTAAGTTTAGTTCATTAAAAAAGTAAACAGAAGTTGAAGCGTGGGTTTCATAACACTCTCCTTAGGCATTGTAGTATTTTGCTGTAAATTTTATTAAAAGATTGGAAAGTATATTTGACAAGGACCTTTTTTCCCCAACATTCTATTCTTACAGCCATATATCAAGATTCATCATGATATAAAGTCAGCATAACAATTTTTCAGTCACATATAAAAATAAATATTAAGCTGAATTAGTCTACCATTTCCCAGGTGAGACTACGAGACAATTCCAGAAGCACTGGAGTTGTCCTCACTCTTCCCAGCTTTGCCATTATAAATAATCAGAGTGCTCAGTCCTTGGGTTAAGCTTCCTTGGTGAGAGGATGTCCTGTACCTAAAAACTGAGAAATTATTTAACAGATCTTCCTATACTTTTGAACCACTCATGTTAAACTGTTTTTTATGAATGCCAAACATTGCCACACATTTCTATTATTTGTCACCCCTGTACTGCCACTTCAGATCTAGTCAGTGGTTGACATAAGACCTGAGGAAATACTGTGATCAGGGAACTAATCACCAGAAAATCTACAGAGTATGTTTAAAGATGTTGCTATACCTTGTATGAATTAAAGAAGCAAGCAAGTGCAGGACAGAAAAGAAAATAACCTGCACTTAGGTGTGGCTTGATTTTTCAAGGATTTCAACATTTGAAGCTCCATTTGGCTTCAGTAGGAACCAGGGTTATTCAAATCAGTGAAAGTCAATCCAGCAGAAACTAGACTGTGACAGTCAGTATCCATTTGTGTCTGATTACTTTCCAAATCATGTTACAGAATAAAACAATATTTAAAAATGAGTCATCTTTCATATTCAAGGAAATGCTTCATGCATTTTTTGTGAAAAAGTGGAGTTTTCAGTCTTTCTAAAATAAAAAGCTATACAAAAGCTCCTTCTGAAATATGATTAATAGAAACAAAATTTGGTCATATAAAAATACTAATTACTTCCGGCTATTGAATTACATGAAACAAGAGTATCTCATGTTTATACTATGACAACTGGAAAGCAGGGCTAAAGTTTGGAACTGGTAAGAGATATTTCATGGAAAAAAGGCATTGAACCAGCATCCTAGGATTTTTTGGAGGCTTCAGGTCACAAGGTGTTCTGCACCAGCTCTGGCAGGGGAGGGAAAGACAGTACAGGAGCCTTTCTGTATCTTGATGGGAAAAGCCTGACAGCAGATAGATTTATAAGATAACTGCTTCAATAAAACAGAATAACAAGAGACAGGTAGTGAGTAAATCTGTCCCTTCAGATGCTGGGCACCTCGCCTTTGTGCAACATTGGACAGAGTCTGGATGGATTTTCTCCATCCTGTTGATGGAGAATAGCTCTCCCTTTTAGCTGTTCAAGCTATGACATGATTTCCTTTCAAGAAAATACCTCTGTAAACGATGTTCTCATGAAAACTTCTTGCTGCGCTGCTAGGTAAAGGCAAGGCCACATGGGTGGTCCTGTTACATTGAGCTGACCTCATCATGTAGCCCAGGATATGGGCAGCACAAGGGAGGCCTGCACCTGTTCAGGATAACTGTTGTGTGGATCGCTAGCTCCCAAATGTGTAACAGTCTCCTTGGGCAGGAACAATACATGGGCCTAGAGTTAGGGCTTTTTTTGGTCAAGGAAGGGGATCTAACCTTTACCATCCATTTTCACTATTTTCCTAGACTCAGTAAGGCTGGAAATTGATCAAAAGAGCATACAGGTTTGAATAAATACAAGTTTAAAGTGTCAAACCAAGATTTTTTACCTTCTGAGCAAATTAAGTTCAATTGTAGCTGAAATATTTAGAGCAGAAAGAAACATATCACTTTTAGCGAACTCATTTTTGGGTAGAGTTGGGTATTATAGCCAACTACATATGGCAAAAAAAGTAGTAGACTGAAGCCATTTAAGAGAGATCTGGCTAGAGAAAGACAAATAACCAGAGTCTTTACTATTGGGATTGAACACCTAATTATATGTATATAATTGTATGAGTAAAATTAAGTGAGTGTGCAGATACCTGTTGTATACAAAAGCCTTTGATGTAAAGTACCTTGGTAGCATAGGCACGCTGAAGCCATGCTGCTGTGAGCTGTAGAGGAGGGGAATGTGGACTGCAAGAAAGTTAGGAGGCCTTGGGTCTTCAAAGGTGATTGGATCCTTACAAAGATACCAGTGGTCTTTTGCTGCTCCCTCATGGTGCTCTCAAAACCACAAGGGTCACAGGACTGGAACGGATAATGAGCATAGCCTACCACACACCCTTCCTGGTGTCAATATCATGAGGATCTTCAAGAAATTTCCCCTTTGCCCCTCTCCCATGAGTTTAGGTACCTAGATGAAATAACTTGTTATACTCTGGCACGGCAGTAACTGAGCCATCCAGTTATTGATAGGATAGAAATAAGTAGGAGCTTCTAGGATGCAGTTTAAAAGGGTAACATAAGCCCTCTAAATGGCTATTTTTGATGTGTGGAGAAGTCCAATTTAAAATGATTTACATGAACCGAGAATGTGACATTGTTGCGACATTTTGAGTTTCTCTTCTCCGTGGCTGTTCTGTGTAATGATTGTTGAGTTAGTCTGCTTGTATATGGTGAGAAAAAGCAGATTTTTTTACTCTGGCTCAAAGATATGCTGCAGGCAGATGGGAATATTTTCTTGAAATAGAAAATGGCTGTAATAAACAAGGAAATATAGATGAGGCTAATCATGATGGCTTCCATCAGATCTGTCAGTCCTACATTTATTGCCTGATTTATCAGAACAGCATGGATGTTTTCTCTCCCCAAAGACATCTGGCTTGCAAAGTAGTTGGTGGGTAATAATTGATTTTGAAAGTTTTAGTTAATTTTTAAGGAGAAGAATTCGAGCCGGTAACAGTTTGGACAAGTAAATTGTTTTCCTGAATAGTACTGGGGCAGTTTATTCATATCATAAATGTCTAATCATTGATTGTTCTTCCATATAGATTCCAGTACTGCAATTATTCCCATTTAGAAGTTTTTTACTGTAATTTTTTCTGGATCATAATGCTTTTACACATCCATTGTTCCCCTTTCATCCATGAATCCTCGAGTGTATAAATTAACTACAGGTGGGGCCAAACCATAGATTTGAGACTTGTTTCTGAGTTTTGTCTCCTTCCTCCCATTCACCACGAGAGCTTTTTCCATAAGGTTTTAGTTCACCTACATCCCACTATCCACATATAATCCTCATTTCAACCAATGAAGAAGGAAGTAGGAGATGTGGTGTAGGTTTGTGTTACAGGCAGTTGCAGAGACAACATTTCTGGTGGGGCATAGGATGTGGATGGATATGGCTGAAGTGTCAGTAAGAAATAGGTCCCTTGTTCAGTCCGTACTTCCTAGTAGTTTCCCATGCACTGATGGGCACTAATACACCACAGACGAAAACACCTGTCAGTAAAGGAACAGGCTAACCAGACTTGTTTCTTGCTTCCAATAACAGTCCTTTCCAAATATTTCAAAGGAATAAGCAAGATACCTTGAAGAAGAAAATTACAGAATAATCCATGCAAAGGGATGTTTCTTCACAAAGATGAGTAATTTAAAGATGGCTTACAGAGAAACAAAGTACTTCCAGTAATTTTATTTGTAAAGTAGAATTTGAATTCATAAGTTGCAATATTAATTTTAGTTGGGTTTTTTTAAGAGCTCTTTAAAAAGTATATCAAATTTACATTATCAACACTTAAAGAAATGGTATTCAGTGTCCAGGATAAATATTATTATTAAATTTATTTAAAAATATTCAGTCCCTGATGGACTATAATTTCCTTTGTTTAGAGGCTTTAAGTTTAATTTAAATTTCATCATGCAATTTATCCCTCAATTTAATTTTATATTTATCCCTCAAGTAATGTCTTTTTGTAGATTCATATTGTATTACATAATCACATTGTTCATTGATTTCTAATATATACATTTCATTAATAACAAATCCCTATGTTTCTAAATGCATTATTATTATTATTCAGTATTCCAGATCAAAGCATCCCTTATTTAATAAATCATAATGATATTCTGACAAAGGGCTTAATACACCTTATTGTATTTGCTATTTTTAGTAAAGAAACCAATATCTGATTCTTTTCTGAGGAAAGAGTGAGAATAGGAGGATGGAATCAGTGTTATTCAACTTAGATTGTATACTCTGCTATCAACATTGTGTCTGTAGCATTGGCTGTAGATAAAAGCAGTTGCATTTTGATTTATATCAATGTTAAAATGCCTGAAATGGCCACCGATTGATTTAAGCAAAGGCTCAGATAAATATGTAATTTATCACAGCAGTAACTTTTATATTCCCAGAGAAGCATGGAAGCAATTTTGCTGGTTTTCCAAAAAAAGACTTTTCTCATGGCCAATGTACTGTGGCATAATGAGTTGCTGTTCATTAGCATGCAAGAAGTACACTTAAATCTCAATGAGAATAGGTAATGCCAATTCCACGTACCTCTCACCTGCAGCGTGAAGAATTCTCTTGTTATATTCATCCACCACTCCATCGTGAAGCTTTTCCCATGAAAGGAGATGACCTCAGACTGTGTTATGCTTGATGTGACTACAGCTACTCCAAAGATATCATTGTGTGTATTCTGCTCTGGTTGTGATGATTTAGAAAATGAAAATGAGGCAGATTATCACAGGAAGGCATAGATAACAGCAGCAGTATTTTGGGATATTTCGGAAGTTTCTTCATTCCTCCTTTTTTTTTTTTTTTCCAGTATAGTTTTTGATTCTGAGCAAGATATTGAGTGGAAGTATCAGATAGGAGAGAAGTTATGACCACCTTGGTAAAGTCCATGAAATCTGGAGATCTTAGAAAATCCATTTCTATACCAATTTTAAACACCTCAAATGTGCCTATTTCTATAGAATATTTTTGACGAGTACTTTGAAATTACCCAAATTAAGATGAATCACAGTTAACTGATTTTCTTCACAGATGCTTATGTTGTACTTATGCTGGATGCCCAAGGTGTTAAATCAGATTTTTAAAGTGCTTCTGTGTTCTTGCAACTATTTTCCTGTATACTGTATTTTATTTTTACTGAGTATAGGAAGAGCACTCCCTTTTTTCTGTCAATGGCTTTTGGAGGAGGACACTTAACAGTGGCATTAATGGCTTGCAGCTTGGAGAAATTTTCTCATCCCAAGGGCACTGGATATTACAACAATTGACACAGAGGTGCTAGCATCAGCAACATTGTGCTTCTCACTTTCACTGCTAGTGGCATTGATGGCCAGCTTAGAGGGGCTAGAGAATATCAAGTGAGGAGCCTGGGGACTGAAGTGGCAGCTTTTCTTCTTTTTTATTTCAGATTTATGCATTTTAAGTCACTCTTCATTGATGTCTGGGAAAGACTCCTAGCAGAAAAATACACAAGAGACAAAGTAAAATTGTGGAATGCACCAAAGAGTTCCTGGTGGTGACAAGTTCAATGCAAGAAAATAATTAATTAAGTATTGCAACTGCCATTTTTGTTTCCCATTCCAAGCCGGTGATTTAACAATGAATTTACTATTCTCAAGAATGTGTCTTTGCAGGACAAGAGAATTATCATTTCTCATTTGTTTATTCTTTATGGAAAAGAGGAAGAGCCAGCAATAAAGTTATTCTTGATTCTCCAGTAAAGAAAGATCAACCAGAATTTGTTTATGTCTGTTTTTCTCGCTCTTCCTATATATACTTCAACTTTTAAACAATTGTCACAGATGGTGGTGATAGATTCACCTATAGGCCAGATGGACTAGAGGCTTGGGGTGACATAAACTAGAACAGCATGGAGTAGTCAAAAGGGGAAAAGTGATTGCCTCAAGATTAAAGCCAGCTTTGCAAAATTTGACCCTCCCAGTCATCTGGAGTGAGTGATTTTTTTTCCTTAATGAGTAGTAGATTATCTTGAAAGCTTCTGGGTTTTGCCACAGTAACTGAAAGGAGAGATAGTGTGACATATTTTCCATCACAGAAGCATGTGACACAGATTTTCACCTAGGAAAAGCAGGTTCTATTCTTCCCTAAATACAAATTTGGTTCATCATTTCTTTTTCAGCTTAATCACATGCATGATTTAATGTCTCGTGATTCAAGAGAGTACAACAAATATCAAAGTATTACTTATTCTAATAATCAAAGAAGAAAAAAACGAGCACCTACAACTAATGGCTCCAGTTTCCCTTACCCTTGCTCCATGGTTGTGAATGTTTGCTACAAACCAGAATATGATTTTTGTCAGACTCTTGAGCTTGGCAGTATCAACTTGGGCTCCTGTGTTTGCTCTGAGACCATGGTAGGAGTAGATCCATAGAATCATTGAACGGTTAGAGTTGAAAAGAACCTTAAAGATCACCAAGTTCCAACCCCCCTGCCACAGGACGATGGACATCCATAGCTGCAACCTTATCCAAGTGTCAGCAGGGCAGGAGTCCTGCAGCCTTGAATTCAGAGTAGAAGAGAGGACTTGTGGCAAGACAGAGGACTTCTCAAGCTAAAGGAAGGATCTGTCAGGGCCTGAGAAAAAACATGAAGAATCAGGTATGTTCACTGCTGGGCTACAAAAATATCTGCAGAATTAAGGGCAAATATTTTCAAGCTTTCAATAGATGGAGTAGAGATTAAGACAGTTTTTATTTCTCCTCTGGGTGACAGAAAGTGTTATTTGATTAGCAAGCTATTTTCTTCATAGTGATTTGATTTAAAATAATACAGAAGAAAATAACTCTCTCTAAATTAACTCCAGTTATCAATTAATATCCAGTACTGCTTATTGCTAGAACTTTCTGGTATATTGACTTTTCTGAAATGAAGTTTAATATGGGCATACAGTAGTTTGGGAATTATTTTTTTTCTGTTTGCTGTAAAAATTCATATGTGAGCCAAACTTTTATGTGGCTGTCACTTTGGAAGAGAAACGTGTTGTGCATATTGACTGGTGGATCAACAACCATTAGTGCCACTAGCAATAAACTGCCACGATAGGAAGCTCACTTAAACTGTCAGTGTGCTGGTGATGGAGAACCTTTATTTTGTAAGAAAAAGTTTTCCAAACTTGCTTTTCAGATCAGCAATTCTTTAAAACATTGTGAAAGCCTTTTTAGCATTCAAGAGCTTTTACGTCTATGCTATTCAGATCAAATAATGCAGTAGGTGTAGTTTCCTTTCTTCAGGTAATTTGCCTTGGAAATTATGTTGAGTTGTGGTTGCCTTAACCTGCTTGGAGACAGGTATTTCTAAGGTTAGCTACATAATGACACAGCATTGCCTCCCCAGGAACGTGGCAAGTCTGCAAAGCAGGACCCTGGAACACCCCAGCAAATGCCCAGCTCCCCTGTAGCCAGAAGGGAGTGGAGGGAGCTGTGCAGGCACCATGGAGAGGTAATTCAGATTCGGTGCTAGAAAGAAATTCTTTCCTGTGAGTCTGGTGAGACACTGGAACAGGTTGCCCAGAAAAGTTGTGGATGCCCTATGCCTGGCAGTGTTCAAGACCAGGCTGGATGGAGCTTTGAGCAACCTGGTCTAGTGGGAGGTGTCCCTGCCAATGGGAGGGACGTGGGAACTCGATAATCTTTAAGGTCCCTTCCAATTCAAACTATTCTATGATTCTATGAAATGTCCTCCAAGGGGCCATAGGTGGCACTGGAGGCTCTCAGGCACACCAAGACTCCACAGAGAAAGCATTTCAGCTACGCTAATTGATGTAAGACAAAGTCTAATGGACTTTGCAGAAGTTAACAATGCAGCATGAGGGGCGAATTCAACCGCTTTCCGAATCAATGTAAAGCAGAGCAATTAGAGTGGGCAGCACCTTTATTATGGTGATCCACACTGGTTACAAGTCCTCATAACACTCTAAGGAGTAAATCCTGATTTTAGTCCTGATTTACATAGCAGCAGGCACTGTGAATGCCATTCTGTTCATTTTATGTGACCTTTCTTTTCTTATTTCGAACTGCTTTATATGGGAATACTCTGGGACAATATATACAGAACCCAGTATAACAAGCACCTTGACCACAAAATGATTTCTGCTTTGGTGGATGTGGTCTACAGACTCTGAATCACATTTGCTGAGCAGGGACTTGCGGTGTTTCAGGACACAGTGGTCCTTTGGAGCGGAATAACCTTCTCGGGGAGGTTGTCACAGCAGACATACTGGCTGCCAGGAAGCAGCCAGCTTGCATTAGCTGGTCCAGTTTGCAAAACAGTGTTTCAGCGCCCTTTCAGAGGCAGTTTAGGCTGTTAAAAGCCCTGTGCATTGGAGTGGCTTCTGTGGGAACTGGTTGCTTTTTAATGCCTCCACTATGGGAGTGGTAGCCTTTAACAGAGGCAAGGAAACAAACAGCTGAGGTTGATAATGTTTTAAACCACCACAGTGAGTTACCAGTAGTCATCTGTTAGAGCTCAAGCCCCCTGCAGACTGCAGCAGATGGTATTACCGAAAGAAAATACTCTTTCATGGGCAGCAGCATTTGAAAAGTCTGATTTTCTGCAGATTTATTGTACTGTTTCCATTAAACACTCCTGCACTAGCACTTTCTTAGCTACTTCACATGCTCCAGTGCTTGTCTCTAAGCCCTCAGTATCGCCCGATGAGGGTTCTTCTAATCACACATTATAACTGTGATTGCAAATTTTTTCAGGTAAAAACTGAAAAAGAAATTCACGAGCAAGAAAACATTATATAGCCTGATTCTTCACCTGATCTGATAGCTTGATGCTATTATTATTTAAAAAAAAAATCTATTGAAGTGTCTTTTTCATCAGGAAAGGTGTTTTTAAATAAATGAAGTTAATAGCATCAGCTAGCTATTGACTTCTTAGCAATTTGGAGGAAGGAAGTATCCTATGATCACCTTAAGGTCTATCTTGGCAAAATAACAGGGGCTCCTAGTTTGTTGATAAAAATACTGTAGAAAAAATATATTGGTTTTAATCTTTGATAGAAAAAAAGTAAATGTTTCCAACTAACTCTACACAGTTTGCCTCTACTGAAGTACGTAAATTCAGGCTGAAACAAGACTAGGAAAACAGATGGGGAAGGATGGGGTTTTGTGAAGTAGCCCACATCTGTCTAAACACACTAAATCTCAGAAAAATACAGTGCTGCACCTTTTGTAATATCATGGTAACTTACTTCACATCTGCAAAAAGAAATATATTTGAAGTAATTAGTTGCCCCTCTCAGAAGATTGTTGTGTAGTGTATTTACCAGCATGCAATTGTTTCTGCTTTTCCATACTTGACTCTTTGGAGAGCAAAAGCTGCAAGATGAGACGGTCTACCTTTTGATCAGGTGAGACTGGCATGGAAACTGGATCCCAGTACAGGTACTGCGGACCATTTGCTGAAATAGGCATTGCATAAACAGCTTACTTGCTCCTGAATGTCCAGTTTTGTATTGAGATCAAGAATAGCATTGGTTAATTTCCGTTTATGTAGATGTAGCTGTTGAATCTTGAAAAAGAATTGGAAGAAGAAGAAAAGTGTGAGAGGGAGAAAGAGAGGCATAGAAGAGAGACAAGAAGATATGTAAATGTAATAGAGACATAAATTAAGATTGGTCTGAGACAAATGAGGAAACAGGCACAAGGCAATTATGGTGGAAGAGACAGAAGAAGAGAATTTCCTAAATTAAAGCAGACAAAAATGAAAAAGAAAAAAGAAAAATCCATGCAGAGAAATTAGAGAAAGGAGAGACATAAAGAAATTATAAAAAATAAAGCTTTCCTTTATAGGGCAAGCTTCAGATTTAGTATGTGTTGTATGCAGCATTTGGCACAAACCATTACTAATAATTTTTACTTCCATTAGTTTAGCTCACAGTCATTGATAGAACGGTAATGTCTGAAGAGGTGGGAAGATACGTAAGAAAAACGTATTTGTGCTAGAGTATTTGCAGCCTGAAGTTAAAGCAAAAGACAATGTGATACAGACAAAAGGAGAACACAAGGAAATGTTTAGACAGCAGTAACTGAAGGTGTTAAACAGGCCTAGCTCATGTCAGGTGTTTCTAAGTGTCATGGGAGGATTTAAGTGGGAGTTTGAAGATAACAATTAAGTAGATTTGAAGACAGTTATTGGAAGGTCTTCTCAAGCATGAAAGGCAATAAGGAAGAAAGACTCTGGGTATAAAAGTTAAGAAGCAATTGTGACTGAGAGGCTAGTGGGTCACAAGTCACAAGGAAACCGGCAAAGGCATTTTGATGATGTGAAGAAGTCAGGTGGAGAATGACCTTGAAAATGCCTGAGTATTGACAAGTGGGGAGGTACATTTTTCAGTTAAGACTGTCAAGATAGTGGGACAACAGGCTTCTCAGGATGAGTTCTTAGTCCATCACTGGGACTGCTAAAATAGCTGGGTGAAATTCCTTTATGCATGTGATGGACAAGAGCGTTTTCTTAAATAATTCAACAAATTAGTGTAGTACCTTAAGACTCACTGACCTTTTTCTTGCTGCTGTTCTGGTTTTGCTTATCTGTACTTCTGCATGTGCGCACGCACAGAAATGCAATCCTGTAGTCACTCTTGAGAAGTTTTGCAGGTTCACGGCTGTGGCCTGAGCAAAGTCTGCAGCAAAGCAATTCAGAGTTACAGTTATTGCAGCTCCCTAGAACAAATGACTCTCAAGTAACAAATAGGCCCCAGTTCTTGTGTACAGATGTTGATCAGTGCTAATCTTTGTGTCCAGTCTCAAGATTCTGAGGCCAGGTCTTCCAGACTGTTGGTTCAGAGGAACAACCAAATCTGTGACCCAAAAGCCAGTCTCCAGCTTTGTTACATGTACAAACAGACCTTGTAGAAGTCAGGTAATGTTTCTCTTTTCCTTCTCTGATAAAGCCATATCATTGTCTTGCATGGAGAATAAAAATGAAGTAACTGCATTATCTGTCATTATTACTTGTTACCTGATTTACTGCTTATAATTTACATGATTATGTCTAGATGAATTAAATTTGATAAAATGAGTGATTAAAACAGCCAGTTAAGTGAACCAGCTGAAGAGGAGCAATCAGTGTTAATGAAAGAAGATAACAGAATGCGATGAAATAATTGCTTTTTATTTTCTAATGAAATGTTATTCTTGTTTTTTTCTTTCCTCTTATTTTTCTTTCTGCTGTTGGCAGTACCTTATTTAAATATTCTTGAAGATCGTTGTTTAGTTTTAAATTGAATAAGGAAACAGAAGTGATAGGCATTTCTGTGATTAATCATTTGTACTTCTTTAAAAAATCTTGGTGTAAAATGACAAGACAAAGTCATGTATCATGTCTCAAGTAAATAAAAAAATGGCTGCAGTAAAACCAACACAGAAACTGTTATCATACTGAGGTTGACAGCATTTAGGAATTTAAATACTTGCAAAGCTTCATTACTTTTACCTTTATTTCCCCAATATTAACAGATACACAAACTGTTCTCTTTGGCTACTATGATGATAGTTTTGAAACCTCAGTTTCAGACTCTTTCACGAGAGTTTGTGCCAATCTGTCCCATTTCTTCTTTGGGTCAGAATTCTCTTCCCCTTTGTTTAAAGGGAGCAACCCGTGTAGCCTCTGTCCATTCCCATTTGTCGACTATTTCACACTTGGCGTCTTCCATCCTGATATATTTGTTATGGTGAAGAATAAAGAAAATATTTTTTATTTACTAGTGTTTGCAGCAAATCTCAAGACTTCATGTGATTTGCCTTTCTGTCATTGCAGCCCCATGCAGACTTCCCTTTCTTAAAGAGAAGTTTCTTGCTGATTTTAAATGACAGTTTCTGATATCTTAAGTGTATCTGCAAAACTCTAATGTTCCTGGAATTTAAAATGCCTTTGAAGACTGTTGCTCATTCTTCTATTGATCAGGAGATATTTACTTATCTTTATGTATATTCTCATCCATGGAAAGTTACAAGATTTGTAAGCAGATACATTGAGGTCTTACTCTGTGTGGCTTCTGAAAATAAATAACAGAAAACACTGGGTGAAAGGTAAGCAAATGTGGTTTTAAGCACTGTAAGTACCACCACTAACCTGTAAACTAATTCGGTGTAAATTTCGTAATGGCAAATAATCTGAATGTATGCACTATCCACAGGGTTTACTTAAAGGAGTGTACAGAATAACCCACATATTGTTTTGGACAGATACTCATGGAGAGAGCATTTTTGAAAATCCTACTTTATTAATATCTTTTGCATATGGACATGTTTATGCATGTAATCAGATTTCCTGAATGGAATGGTCAGTCAGTGTCCAGAATTTGATTGGAGTATTTGTTACACATGTCCCTTGCAGTGAAAACTTCAACTATATCAAATTACATTCTTTGAACTGTTCCAGTGAACATTTATAATTCAGCTGGACCACTGTCCTATGTGACTGCTCCAGCATATGCGTGGATGATTGCTCTTGATTATCTTGAATTCTGTGTAAAAAAGTCCCATCTTAACTAAACACAAAATATTGTCCTTTGTGATCGTTTTTGCATCTTCAGGAAGAGTTGTTACTGACTAGTTAAAATACTGTATATAGAATTTAGTCATTTCTACGGCAGAAAGTGCCTGGGGGAGTCCCTGGTACTGCCAGTTTCTCCACCCAGGGAGTTAATCAGCACATCTTAAGCACAGAAATAGTGCCCAGTAATTGGACCAAGCACAGCAGGAACTGCCTGGGGAAAGTGGTTGTCCAAAATTCCCACCTGGAGAGTTCTTGTAAGGGTCAGTCAAGTGCTTTGTTGTGGAGTTCAGTCAATCAGCTTCTTTCAAGTCAGTATTTGTACTAAATATGCCCAGTGAACCATTTGTCTCCCCTTTGCAGGGACCAGCTGAGGAATTCCTGGACCACCCAAGCAAATGATGCCTGAATGTGCTAGGTGTGCACACAGGCACAGCCCTCGCACCCTGCTACATCACAACTGGAAATTGAATTTTTTTCTTTTATTCCAATTTTAACTGAAAGTCCATGGATTTGTCACAACTAACAGAATTTCAGAGAAAAGGCAGAGTCCCTCATTGCGATAATTGCATTTTGACTCTTTCAAAAAACTCAAATCATGATAGGTAAATTTACAGTATTCAGTCTGTCGAGCACTATACTTACATCACTGAAATGTATAGTTAGTTTATTGTTGATTTTAAGTGGCTTGTAAAACACATGCAGGCTCTTGGAACATCAGCAATGTTAATGACTGACTACTTACAGTTAACTACATAATTCAAGGTATTTCCTAACCACATTCACCATCAAAATTCAATACAGATGGCATTATGGATCATACTGAATACCTAGGGCAACTATTTCTCCCATGTCTTCCTGTCCAGTGAAAGGTTATGTTGAAAAATACCCAGTGTAGGCAATACCTCTCACTTCCATAAGAATTTCCTTTCATCATGAAGGTGCAACTAGAATCAACACATACAGGTTTGTTTAGCCCCAATTCAGCTTAGGTGGAAGCTTAAGAGCATTATCTGAAGTGCCTATTTTCACTTTCAAACCTGAGAGAAAATACATAGTACTTTAGGAAGATGTCTATTCAGGATGTCTATTTGTTTATGATTATGAGAGATTCCAACTGCATTTCTGCAAAAAGACATTTTATGAAAAGAATTGGCAGTAGTTTCTGTTTATGTTTAAATATTGATAAATATGCTGTGAGATGTTGTAACAATAAGTGCATGTTTGATGTTTAGAAGTTTTAGGGATCACAATTGTTTATTTCTTGACATTTAATTGCTCCAGCAGGCTCATTTTAATTGTCTCTGCTGCAGCAGTCACTGAGTATCAAATTCAAAAATAATATAGCAATTCAGTTGTCCTCTGAAGAATTAATTTGTTAAATTTGGACATGAAATCTAGTCCTTAAAGTGTGAAATAGTGACATTTCAATCCTGCAAATCTCAAACCATTTAACTATGAAGTAGCTACTGATTTCTTTGTTGTACACAGTTTCATGCATTAAGCTGTCTGCTTTAAAGACAAAGATCCAAACGAAGTTACCTAGCAGCAAGTGCAATGAAGTTCAGGATAGGGTTGGAGGTACAATGAAAATAACTTATTATACCTGTTAGGCAGAAATGCAAGGTTATTTGGATGTTGAAATTCTGCCGTACTGAAGAAAGAGGAAATATTTACCTTGGAGGCTGATTTAAAACACTTTCAGCCATCTTTCACACAGCCCAAAGGTTTTCTATGTTGCAGGTATTCTTGAGAGAGATACACTGACATAGGCATAGGTAAGGTTTTCAAAGGGCAAGAAACTGTAATTTATTTCTTCTCTGCCATCAGTTTATCGTCACACAGATGAAATATTTCTCTCACAGAAGTCAGTAAAAATATCCTTGTAAAGGATACATGTGTTTGCGTGTCTTTATGCAGATGCTTGTGCATGTGTGCGTACATGTATGCACACACAACAGTACAAAATGTTCTAATCAAATAATCTTCCTCGTTTTAACAAATGGCAAGTATGATGATTTCTGCCCATGTAATCAATGTTAAGTGACTGAGTGTGTGGCTGCATTTCAAGCCTTCTAGGCAGCAGAAAACACATGTGCAGCTTATATATTATAAGATTATAATATATAAATTATCTGCATGTGAATTACAGGCCAAATGTGTTGCATTTATGTGTGTGTGGATGGCTAACACGTTACAAATATATCACAGAACGCTGCAATAAGAAACTAAAATGGTCAGCATGCTGCCAAGTGTCACTCCTGTTCTGAGCATTTAATCAATAAAAGCAAAGTCGTGCACCTTTTTACAACTGACAGTGACCACAGTATTGCTTCCCAATAGTGATAACAAAAACGAAGAAATGGAAAACTATATCTGATCTGCCAAGAACCTGGAAGACATTAGATTATTTAGACACTTAATTCCAGTTAACTTTTATAAGGAAGTACTGTGCCTGTGGGTATTAAAGCTGCTGTGTGTAGAATTTATACTGTGGTGGGCCTATTGGAAGCTTTTAACAATGCATGGAGATAAAAATGGATGAGGTCTGATTCTCATTTCAGATATATACCAATGCACAGAATTGACTCACTGACTTCTTTGTGATTATTTACAGTTTATGTCAGCGTAAACACAAGGGAATCAACCTGGTGGCAACCACAGGTTACTGCCTGCTGGCTCTTGGGTGACATGTTTTTCTGGAAAGCACAGCATAATCAATCCGTAGTCAAAGAAGGTCAGTGGTACTTTGAAGTATCCATATTTTTTTTTTTCTGGGAGAACTGGCAAAGCAAGAGAAGAAGGTTATGAAGATCAAGCCACTGACAACAAAGGAAGGAGGTCTAGCACAGGAAGGAGATTTAGAAGGACTGCCAAGCAAAAGCAATTAAACTCAGGCAAGTGTGCTGAGATGTAATTCTCCATCTAATCAACTTTGCAGGTTAACTCAACAAAGTTTCTATGACCGGAGTAAAGGAATGATATTTGAGAAAAGACATCTAAGAGAATGAAGGAAACCTTCTAACAGAAAAATAAACAAATAAAAGGGAACAAAAAAAGAAAAGAAAAAAGAAAAAAGGAAAGAAATAAAACAAGGAGAGGTTAAGGAAGAAGAGAGATATTTTTGTCTTTTCTGCCAAAATCAACAGACCTTCTCACTCAGGTCTGGGAGTGCTGCCCAGGGAGCAGCTCAGTGAAGAAGACAGGAGGTCTCTTGTGTTGTGTTTTAGACAAAAATTTCTTGCTTTTACATCTAGTGCAAAAATTTTTGCTTTAAAAAGTGGGCACTGCAGCCTACTTCTACAGGTGTATTTATAGTCCAACACATCGCCAATTATTTAATTTACATTTCCATAGTAACTATTAGCAGAATCCAGGCAAAGAAAATAATGTGCAGTCATTGTTCAACAATTACACTGCCACACAGCCAGTATTGTTCTGTTGTATGGAGCAGTTTAAAAATACACACCCATAGGGCTCTTTCCTACTGTTACTTCATTCTGTCATGGTAGCACCAAATTTACAAAACCACAGGAAAAAGCTATTCAGCAATTCAGAGAACCAGCAGTTCAGATTTATAAGATGTAAATGGCATGCAGATCTATAAGGGCTGAGGACCTAAGGGAGCACCTAAGGTGACAATAACCAGGGGTTTCCTCACGTGCATCCCTCATTTCAGAGGAATGGAGCATCTGTCCTATGAAGACACGCTGAGAGAGTTGGCCTTTTTCAGCCTGGAGAAGAGAAGGTTCTGGGGAGACCTTATAGCAGCCTTTCAGCATCTCAAGGGAGCCTACAGGAGAGCTGGAGAGGGACTCTTTGTCAGGAAGTGTAGTGACAGAACAAGGGATAATGGTTTTAAATTGGAAGAGAGGAGATTTAATATTAGATATGAGAAAGAAGTTCTTTCCTGTGAGGCTGGTGAGACACTGGAACAGGTTGCCCAAAGAAGCTGTGGCTGCCCCATCCCTGGAAGTGTATAAGGCCAGGCTGGATGGAGCTTTGAGCAACCTGCTCTAGTGGGAGGTGTCCCTGCCCGTGGCAGGGGGTTTGGAACTTGATCATCTTTAAGGTCCCTTCCAACTCTAACTGTTCTATGATTCCATAAAGCCATGGTCATATAAGGCACAGATGACACCCAGCATCCTCCAAGTCCCATGCCAGCAACCTGTCAGCACTGTGGTAGGAAAAGTTGTAAGAGAGAGATTTAGAACATAAAAAGTTGAGACCATGAGGAATAGTGACATAGAATTTATTTCTCATAAACTTATATTCGTGTAGAAGTTGAGTAATACTAGTGAGAATAAGAGTCACTATCGCAAAGCAAATAACTATGACCTTTTATAAGGCTAGGAAAAGTCTCCTTGGTCTTATTTTCACACAAAGCACAGGCCAAATGGACAGGGGTACTACAGGAGTGGTCAGGGTAATCAAATTGTACTTTCAATAGGTTATTGACAATGTTTTAAAAGGGATCTTTGGAGCTCGTTTTCTGTTAACCACTGAGGTGAAGAGTGCAGGCAGGTCCTGTTGAAGTCAAGGGTGGAAAATGGTGACTATTGTATGCTGGAAAGTGTCTCTGCAAATACAAGTTCCTCTTTTCACCATCAACTATCATTTTCCCCTCTATGACCATGAAAAGAAGTGGTTGCCTCAGGTAATTATGTGTACAGGAAGAAATTCTCACTGCTTTTTGAATATCACCAATAACACGTTTAAGTGATTTACTGTACCTTGTAATTGGTTTTCTGAAAATATGAATATTTTACTGCCACTGTGGCAACTCTCCACAGCATCTATAATAGTGACATTCTACAGGACATGATTAATGAGTTTTATTTTTTGCTCTGTCTAGAAGTAAGAAGGTTAGAAGTTTTTAAATTATTTTCTTTTTGAGTACACGGAAAAAGATCATACAGCTGCATCTGATCAATGTGTGAGAGCTTTTCTGAAGGGCCAAACAACCAAAATAACCCAGCAAATGTTAGAAACAATCTAGAGGAAGGCCATCATGCATAAAGTAATGCCATCATAGTATATACTTCTTTATAGCTAATTTTGGCAGGAGAAATTATCCTGTCTCTGAGTACATGATGTGAGAACAGGAAAGCAGAGAAGAATGTCCATGAATGTTGAAGCCTACTTTACTTGTAAGGGGTGCCTTTGAAATGCTATAAAAATATATGTGGGGTAAAATGCCATAAGGTTGGTGTGAGTCTCTTGATATTCTATAAAAAGCAAAAGAAAGTCAGCTTGGTAGAGTATATTGGAACTGAGATGATGCCAAACACCAAATCTGACACCTGTCCTGGAAGGTTTGCAACCTTTAGGAGATATTTTACTATTTGTTTCTCCTTGTTTAAAAGCAGGAAAAACAGAAGATTATAAAAGAAACCCTTTCTGTTGAACACTATGTTGTTTTAAAGACTATGGTTTCTAGATCATATTAGGAAGCATTCTTAAATGGAAATAATAATAACAATAATAATCATAATCATAATAAATTTCAGATTCCTTGGCACCCAATGCTATTCACAAACCTGTGTGAGGCACCCATGTTCTCTTATATAATGCAAGGAGAAAGCTTTAATCCTAAAAAAGGGTTTTAGTAAAGCAGAAATACAAAGGAAAAGTATTTGCATCCTGCCTATGACTGGCAGTTAACTTCTCTGAGCTTGAGATAGGCAGCTCTTTCGCAACAAAGAATTGAGCTTACCTATTTTCAGAGTTCAAAGTGAAATCTTTTATTCCAAAAGATGACCAGAAGAGCAAGTCCTAATGTCCTTTTAAACACTAGACAGGTAGCTATGGTACTTATGAAGATGTAAGAGTTAATCCGTGACCTTAGGGCTTTGTTTTAATAACAACAGGAGGTGGTTCTGAGCTGGCTTTATCACTAGGCTTCATGGAAATAATCTGAATTTGCATTCACTAATTACTTACAAGATAGTTTGTAGTCCTATATGCCTCTTCTACTATGTATCAGAGAATACAATTCAAATAGTCTGTAAAGCTTGACATTTGAAGGAAAAGACAAAAAGGCATATGGAAAGTAGGTAAGAAAGGCAATGGGAGATAATGTACGACAGATCATTTCAGACCAGCCTGGTCTCTGTCTTTGGTGACACAGCAAGTGTTATGGGCAAAGGAAAAAACCAAAATCTTAACAAATCGATTCACCTGGCCCTAAAGACAGTTTACTGGGGATAACAGAGCACAAAACAAGAGCTGCAAAGCAGAAAAGAAAAACCTGGCTAAAAAGGACTGCTAAAAGTGAAACAGTTGCTGGAGGAAGGTAGCTAGTGTAATTCCTCGAGGGTAGGTCTGGAGGTCAATGGTATGCAATGTTTTTATTGGTGACCTTGGCACAAAGAGTAGGTGTGTGCTGATCAAATCTGCTGATGGCATGAAGCTGGGAGCAGCAATCAATGCAGAGGAGCATCAGAATATCATACAGGAAGGGTTGGATGATCTTGAGGACTGGAGTAACAGGAATAGGAGGATAACATGTAGAACCAAGTGCAAGTCAAGACTAAGAAGAAGAATGACTACCATAAACTGGGAATGCAACAGGTATAAATGAGAAAGGGCGGCAAGTTTGCATGTGCAAGTCAACCACAGAATGCCTGTGAGCCATGTGAAGGGTGACCGCCAAAGAAGTACATGCAAAGTGTTTCCAGTGATGCTAGAAATGGACAAAAACATTACTCAAATGATCAAAAAGATACTTTTTAGAGTGTATTCAAGTATGTGCATGAAAATCTCCCTAAAACGTGAAAATTGAATAGGTGCTTCAATGAAAGACAAGTCTCAGGATACAGATATGTGAATGAATTACTGCAGATTTGGAAGGATGCAGGCTTACTGGTTATCATGAAGTAGTCTCTGCTAAGTGTTCGACTGCCTGCACTTGTCTCATAGAAAATTCAAGGTAGTTTTTCTTCATTCTCACTGAAGGATAAATTGCACTGAATTTAGCAAGAAGAAATATTATGGTAGCTCCCAACAGGTGGCTAAAGGGATATATAAAGGCACGGGTTCAAGTTCAAGTAATCTTAACCCTAAAATAAATTACTTTGCCCAATCTGGCCAATCAAAAGATAAAAAAGAGACAGGATTGTGTCAGTAAATATGCAAGGAAAGTAGACAACAGAGGTGATGAAAAATTCTTTGAGTTAAAGAACAAAGTAGTTTTAATATTGCAGATTATTTAATTGGCTATATTTTGAATGGAGATTACCAAATAGCTTCTGATCACAAGAAGAGTGGCTGGTCAGAAGTTTTCAAATAAACATAATGAAAGAAAGAAACCTAAGTGCTTTTGGAGATATAACTTGAAAATATTTTCATAGTGAATGCCAACTCTGTGTCTATAATTCTTGTTAGCAAGGTGTTTCATGTGTGGAAAAGGTATTAGATGGTTATTTAGGCTGTGAGAGTGTCTTGGGGAGGAGACAGTTCTCTGGAAAGAATTCCTTCTCTTTTCCGCTTTTCTAGTACTTGATTATGACAGGTAAAGTCTCAGTACAATGCACTTCTGTGTTGTTCTTCTGTTATTCTAATCCTGTTCCTGAATATCTTATAACACTCCTAACCATTGTAATGGAAAGAATATCAGACTTGAGCCTATTTAATAAAAATAGAACCTCTCTTTATTTATAATGCAGTGGGTAAATGAGCAGTAAGTGTATGACTGAACACAGATAAATTTCAGAGTTCCTTTACATGCTAAAGTGTTTTTGTTACTATATTTTACATCTGACTTTTACAATATAATTTAACTTTTATAATATAACTTTATAATATAATTATAA
>VXBJ01006693.1:21308-63886 GCA_013400055.1 Nycticryphes semicollaris
AAGAGGATGCCCAGTTAATATTAACTGCCGGCAGCACTTGCAGCCTTATCAGAACCACCACCTCTGTGGCCCCCGTAAGGGAACCACCAATTCCAGGCTGAGAATGGAGCCAAGCAAACCCTGGGCATGTCCCCAAGCCCTTTGAGTGCCCATGTCTGTCCCCGTATCTCAACACCCCTCCTGCCACTTGGGCAGACAATGGCCAGGACTCAAACCCAGTCCCTCACCTTGGAGGAACTCTTCATCCTTTGATCATTTGTGCTCAACAAGCACAAGGACCAGACAACTGTGATGTTTCCCTCTGTTACAGGAGTTTCAGAAGCCTTGGAAACCTCAGTCCTATGTAAACCTCCTGTTGTCTGGTGGGTACAAGAGCCAGAACCAAAGGGCAGTGCTGCCATCCCTTCTGGACACAGGAGAGGAGGCCATTGAGGAACATACCCAAGGACATACCCAAGTATGGTCCTTGCATACATTGAGCACCTTGGGAAATGGAAAGGTTTCAGTTCAAAAGGCAGCCTGGAAGTCACCGCCACACCAAACTGTGCTCACACAACGCCAGTGCCCATATCTCCAAGAAAGGCTTCACCTTTGCTACATTAATTAACAGTGCAGAAGAAAAATTGAGCGGGGGTCTATGCCCTGCCCTGCCTTGCCATCCCACCAAGGCAAAAACATCAGGCTCTACAGCTCCATCCACACAGAGCCACTTCCCAGCTTTCCCCATGCCATCCCAGGGAATTCATTCCCCACCCCAGGGGAATCCACAGGACTCACCAGAAAACAAAACTTAATCTGCTCCCAAACGCTCTCCTCTTAACCCTGCTGCTCCCATCCTCCCTCCCACACTCATTACCCAGGCGCTATTCCACTCAGGTCCTCCCGGCGCTCTCACCGCCCCAGCATCCCCTCCACCGCTCCTCTGTCACACGTTTGCTCTCTCATCCTTGCCCAGAGGCAGGAAAGTGCCTGCCTGTGTGTACACGCAGCCTTCAACACGCCGACGCAGAAGCCCCGGGTTAAAGCCACCGTCTCGCTTCGGTGTAAATCAAGGGTTTTGCGAGGTGTTCGCATCAAAGACTGCATCTTGCCCCCAGAGCACTGACTTGGCTGTGGTCTGTGATCCCAAGATTTGTGCTCTTCCTCATAGAAAAATCATCACCATCAGCATCACCACCACCACCAGAGTGTCTGCAAATGCCCAAACCTGCCTGGAGCCACATCCAGGAGACCAAGTCACGCTCCACGCACTGGAGAACATCCCTCCGGCCCAGCTCTTCCCGTGGCCCCACCAGCACAGGGGGCTCACCATCACCCTGGTTCATCCTGCTTGACCTGACCTCATCCAGGCACAGGGCTGCAGGCAAGGATAGAGAAAGCCAGCTGGAGCCCACATGGCATTCCCAGAGGACCAGTGCAGTGGGGAGACCCTGAGCATCTCAGTCTTCTTCAAAAAAGAAGCAGCTCCTGGTAATGTAGGGAGAAATTACATCCTACCATGGAGAGGCAAGAAGAGCTGCTCACTCCACCTTCGCTCCTGTCTGCTCTAACTTATAATCCCTTTGAGCCACAGACACTTAAAGTTTTCTTCAAGGCTTTTAATTATTTTGCTTTTAATCCAAGACTGTAAATGGGGCTGGATTCCTGTGGTTAATCCAGCCCAGGGTCGATGCAGTGATCCCACCTGCTCCATCAAGGCATCCAGTCACCTCAACATCACTCACTGGGGTGAGCGAGCTGCAAGCTGTACGTTGGCCACCAGGAGTAGCTTGCTCTTACTATGGGCATCTGGCAACCCAGAGAAGGTGGTACAGACCCAGGACACCTTCCTCGCCAAGGGAGACGTGCAGAAGATCTGACCACCTCCAGCCCAAAGCGTCGAAGGAAGCAGCTCAAGGAAATGCAGGATTTTGGTAGATGGCGTTAGCAAGTTGCGAGTGGTGTCACAGCACAGGAAGAGGAGAAACGCTGTCCCCATCACTAGGAGAGGGGAAAGCAACCCAAGGGAGAAATGAAAGACTGCTAGGAATACAGCAGTAGCTCTAAAGCCCACTTAGAGATTTTTGCAAATCAAAAATATACGTGGGACTGACATTTTGCCATCAGCACCCAAGGAGCATAAGATCATATTGGGTTTCCCCATCACCACTTGACTTTCTTGAGAAAGGAAGATCAGTCCTGGGATCACAACTAATCCTGGCACAGAAAGAAACGTCTGTGTCTGTGGCAGCAGCTCTGGGAGAAGAAGCCGTTTTCCCCTAGGAACAGGGTGACCCTGAGGAGCAGTGCCATGGAAGGGAGGTGGCCACCAGCAGCACGATGGGGAAGGTGACATGCTCAGCATGGACAAATTTGGGGTATAAGGCAGCAGCCTGCATGGAAAGCAGTGAGGCAGGGAAGGACCCAGGTACGTTGGGACATCAGGAGCTAATCAAGAGCCACTGATGGGTGAAAAGCCAAGTGCAATTTTAAAGTTGAGGAGTGTTTTCATGAAAGGCAGAGGAATACAAGCACCATGAGACCAGACACTGGGGCAACTGCATCTGAAAAGCAAATAATTCAAGGGGAGGAAAATCTGTAGAAGGACAGAAGACGTCATCCAGCTGGAGGCCAGCACTGATCCAAGAAGGGGGGTACAAACTAGCATCACTTAAAGAGGGTGGGAATTTGAAGTCTGCTCCCAACCATCAGCGCAAGGAGACACCAGCACAACCACGCAGAAGCAAAGCAGGTGGTGAAACACTCAACTGCTCAAAACAGAGCAGGGTCCGTTCCTCTGACGTGGTCACCAGCAATAACAGGAGACGACAGTCAAAATCAGAGCCTTGACCCAGCTATAAATGAAGAGAGACACATTCTGATTAAAGCCACCGGGTGCCTAGTTAAAGCCTGATTGCAATAGGCTGCTCACACATTTGTTGACCAACTGAGCTCCTCCGGAGCTCGTAGGGCAGGGGTAGGGTTATGCTGGAAACGGGAACATTCCTCAAAATCATACACTCTGGTCCTGACGGAGTCGGTTGCCCTCCCCATGGCAAAGGAGCCCACAAAAGTCAACAGGACAAGGAAGAAAGTGGTAATGAGAGACTTGGAGTTTGAAGGTACTGCTGAAAAGCAGGTCTTAGGAGCAAAGAAGCATTACCCTAAGTTTTAAAAGATTAAAACCTGGCGCAAACATCAGAGCTTCTGCAAGAGGCTGGCGAAAGCCTTGTCTTCTCCCAGCATGCTTTGTGGTCTTCACTTCCCAGCCAGATGAGCTTAGTGATGTGCTGCACCCAACATCTGCAAATCACAGAAGAGCCGGGAGGCTGGAGACACAAAACACCTCTTCAGCACCCTTGGGATCATCAACTGCCACCAGGAACATGGTTTGTGGTGTTCAACCGGGCTCATGCCCCTTCACCTGCACCAAGCCCATAGGCTTCTGAGAAGTTCTGATTCCAGAAGGGACCTCAGGAAGCCACTCAGCTCTATCCACACCAAGGCAGGAACACGGCAGCCCAAGCTATGCTGGCCAGGAAGCGCCAGTAAAGAAAGCTGTGCTGAGCACAGCCGTCCTCCATGGTCACTGCCCACCTCGAGGGAATGGAAACCACAGCAGGGTTTTACGACAGCATTAAACTCAATGTTCCCAGCACCTCTGGTAGCGCAGGACCTGCTCAGAAGGGTTATTCCAGCCTGAAGGGCAGATTTACCAGAAATCAATCCAAACGGAGCAGCAGCCTCAGGGCTGTTTGCACACCTTCTTGCCAAGAAATGTTGGGGCCTCTGGCATGAGAGGGGCAACAACTTGTTTCTTCCTCTCTCCTTTCTTCTTCCTAGTAAATTAAAAATAACAATAATTGTAGTGAAAACCCCTTGGCTTTATCCTCCCCCACCACAGCAGATTAAATTAGCACCTTTCCTGAGTGGCAGAGCTGTGATTTACTCCCAGAACTAGGTGCATTAAGACATAGGGCAGTGGGGAAGTTTCCATTTCCCCCCCCAAGCTAATTCCCCTCCCCAGTCATTCCCACCACCGAGCATCAGATAAGCATTCCTGCTTCACTTCCTCATTAACAGGTTTGGGAGGTGCAACCCATGGCTCGATTAAAGAAGCCCCCAAGACACATTCGCTCACCCAGGGGAAGCTCACACCAGACTCCTTTCCTCACACAAAGTGGATGCCATCACCCGTCCATGGGACGCTTTCTAAGTCCAAGCATCCCCTGGAACCATGTTGGTACCCCACACAAACTGCTGCATAACCCAAAGTTGGCAGCTGCTGATAGCTAAAGCACTCAAAAATATCCCAAAGCCAATTCCTACGATACTGGTGGGCAGCTGGAACCTGAACAGGTCCCGTACCAAAAGGGCCAGCCCAGCACGAGATGTGGCCAGAACTTCGTGCCAACCAAAGTACTCAGTTGCCTGAGGCAGCCATCCCCATCCCAGCACCGTTGCCCCACAGAAGGGGCAGGCATCAGTCCCCCCAGAGGACCCAAAACCACCAGCCATTCCCTTTCCACCCACGTATCGTCCTCACAACGCTCTCAGGTGGGTTTTCACACCACTTCCCAGAGCCGAGCTCCCAACGGAGGCCGGAGAGGAGAGGCGACGGAGCTCCACACCGCTCACATCAAGCCCTCCGCATCCCGCCATTCCTATTTGATCCCCTTTTAAAGGGACTGTAACACAGCACGTATTTGTACTTCAGAACAGCTTGTTTGTGTAATTGCCAAAAAAATTGGGGAAAAAAAAAAAAAAAAGAGACACAAAACAACCCTGCTACAATGACTAATTAGCTCGCTCCTGCCTCGTACCCTGTAAACAAATGTATTTGTAACCAATTTGCAAGCACTTTGCATAAGGGGCCCAGAACACTCGTGCCTGTTTGATGCATTTTGACATTAATTTGATAATAGCGGCTTAACAAGGAATCCAGGCTCCCTAGCTATAAATATGCTGCTTTTCCACTTCCTTTTATCTGCACAGTGAAATAATGTTGTTTTTCCCCCTGCTGCAATAACCACCATCCAACCCTTTCATGAATGCCCTTTATGTCCTTTAGCATTTTCAAGGCTTCTTTTTTTTTATTTTTTCCCCCCTCCTCCTAGAAAAAGCAAAAGGGTTTTATTAGTTGTATTTTTAATTCCTGTTTATCAGGGGGAAGGAGGAGAAGAGAGGACAGCGATGGTACTCTGATAATGCAGCTTCCAGGAGACAGCGATGAGAGCCTTGTTTGTTCAAAAATACTTCTCCATCCATCCGTGCCTCATATGGGAGAGAAAAATCATCCTTCTCCTCTTCTCCACCCACTGTGCTCTCCTGCTCCATGCAGCCCTTCACTGGCACACCAGAAAGAAGATCCAGGCTTGGTGAAATGGGAACGGGACACTGGAGTCCACTCTGATGACAACCAGAAAAGCCACCCCAGCCCCCAGCCCCAAAGAGTGGCACTACGGGACCACCCCACTCCAAGTCTCTGCTTGATGGGACAAGCCCACACCACCACCACAAGAACCACCACGTGTCCCACAGGGACAGCACAAAACCAGCTGGATCATGGGGACTGAATGAGGGCTACAGCTTGTCCATGCCCTGACAACACCATTTCTCCTCGCCTTCTGGTTCCTCCCAAGACTTTCCACCTATCCCAGCACCAGAACCTTGCTCATATACAAGTTCTCACTCATGCATGTGTCTTCTGCCTCCACCTGGCCTCTCAGCCCCCAGGGAGAGGTTGTCTCTGGGACCTGGGAAGTAGCAAGCACAAAATTAGCACCTTGGAAATTGTCAGCTGCATCCTGCATCCACACACAAAGCCTCTGGGAGATGGCACGGTTTGGCCTCTCTCCTCCACCTTGGAGCCAGCGAGGCACAGTCTGCTCCCAAATTAACCCAAGAAGTCAGACTCAGGGCACATCTCCTCCTGCCACCCCAGATAGAGAGAGAGACACCTCCCAAGACAAGGTCCCAGCAGATGGAAGAACAAGCATTTGCTGCTGTAGCCTCAGAGTGAGGGTCTGGGAGGGGTTTTTCCCAGCACCCTGCAGACCTCCGGGGTGGTCTCACCCAAGATGGACTAAATGCTGAAGAGCAGCTGGTGGGAGATAAGGGCTATGAAAAACTGATCAGGTGGACCAGCCCAGAGAGCAGCATTAACTCTCATCCATACTTCCCATTTTCACCTGCAAGAGACTCTGCAAAGAAAAAAGTGGACCAGAACTCCAGGCAGGAAAGAATTGGATCATCTGGTCCCTTGAAATGTCCTCCTCAAACCTTTAACTACAACTTCCAGCCAGCTTCTTTCCATGGCTAGAGATATTGTTAAAGATGTTTCACCCTCACCCCTTTGCTGCTGCCCCTTGATGAATCTCCAGGGCTTCCTCCCACCCCAAATGCACGTTGGAGTTGCATCAGCCCCCCCTCCCAACGCTGTCCGTGATGTGTGGCCCTTCATCAGGTGGGGGAAATCATTAATGACCCAGACCTGCAGGTACAAGGTCTCCCATCCCCTTTGTATGACAAAGCCAGGCACAGTCGCCTTCTCCACCAGCAGGTCCCATCCCACCCTCTCCACACAGCTGGGTCTGGAGGACAAGGAGGATCTGGGAACTGTCTTCTGAGGTTTGCACATCTGCATTCCACTCTAGACCAAAGCTCTTCAACAGCCTGGGGACTACTGAGCATCTCCGGAGGGGCAGGGCTCCGGTCCTGCGGTCACCCAGCCCCATTTGCCAAAAAACCCCAGCTCTGTAGATGAACACAAAACCAGGAACACACAGAGACATCCAAGCGATTGCAGGAGGTCTGTCCCCCTGCAGGGCTGAGTTCCCACCACTCAACCTCAGCTTCAAATTCCCCCTCCTGGAACCCAAGCCATGTCCCTCCTTAACTAACGGAGAAGCTGGCAGAGGGCACAAGATCAGAGGAAGAGGGATGTTCCACGTGGGCTTTCCCTGGGTGTCCTCCCACCAGTGTATGGTACCGACCACGGCCCTGTCAGCCATTTCCCCCTTAAGTTCTCCTCTGGGATCATTAACGCCTAAACCCCACGGCAAGCCCCCGGTGATAAGTTGGAGGCTCAGTAAAGTCCAAAAGCACATTCCTTCCTCAGCCTCCTCCCTCTTTATCTTTTTCCTCCCTCCCCCAAAACCATGTTTAGATAAAAATTACTGGAAAAATAAAATCCATAGCTTATACACAAGCATATAGAGGGAGGGAGGGTCTCCGCTCTGCACTCTGCTGAGCAGACACGTCAGAACAGAAAAACAACAGAGCCCACGATCCCTTCTGCATTAAAACCCAGTGTAGGACTTTGGATCACTGTGAGGAGAGATTGCAGCCCATTTTGCTGCCTTGCTGCAGTCCCACCACATTGGCTGCATGGCCTCACTCACTCACCTTTGAAAATCTGGTCGTGCGTGGATTTTGAGTGATCTCCCAGTACTTCTCTTACCTGGGATGTGCCGATTTAGGCAGATGGGTACACAAGCTCCACCATATTCCACCAACCTGCTCCTCCCACGAGTTTGTTTTGCAGATTTTTTAAATCCAAAGTAGGTTCCCAAAAGTCTGGTTTCCCCGTGCATCACTGTCCTGCACCCTAGAAAGAGCAACACAAGAGAGAGCTCAGCGGGATGCGTATTTTCTGTAGCATGGATCAGCCTTTCCACACAGGCAAGCCCCGGGCTGCCCCAGAGGCACTATGCACAGGGCTGTGGGTCCAGCACATCCATCCCACTCCCCTCCACCCCTTCAATATTTGGTGGCCACCACCGCAGGACCCCCAGGATCCAGGGACCACACATCTGCCATGGCTGCAAGGGCAGAACGGCTGATGTCAGGGCAGGTTCACGCCTGCGGAGTTTTTCCTTCCATCACGAGCAGCCCGTGCTGCCCACTCCCACAACAGCTTCCCCTTCCCACAGCCTCCCCCAGCCATCCCAGCTCAACTACATCCGTGGTGGGATTAACTGGATTTTGGCCACCCCGGTTCACCTTCAATCAGATCTTTGATTTCAGCTCTTGGCTTCATGCAAAGGGGCGGCTGCAGGTCGAGGGGGCTGCCTGAGGGCTGGAGGGGTCAGAGCAAGGTACAGGCTGTAGCCTGCGGTTTCACAGAATCATAGAGTGGTTTGGGTTGGAAGGAAGCTTAAAGATCATCAAGTCCCAAACCTCTGCCATGGGCAGGGACACCTCCCACCAGACCAGGTTGCTCAAAGCCCCATCCAGCCTGGCCTTGAACATCTCCAGGGATGGGGCAGCCACAGCTTCTGAGGGCAGCCTGTTCCAGTGTCTCACCACCCAGAGTGATGGACCTTCCCCAAGCCACTTTGGTTCACTCACCCAGGGATAAGGGATGTAGCGTCCCACAGCGACGCGGCCCAGAAGTTGAGTGTTTGGGAGATCCACGGAGGAAAAGCATTTCCTAAACACAAGGAAGCTCCTTCTTTAACACGCAGGTGAAGCACCAAGATGCACAGAGCAGCATCCGCCAACATCAGACCTGGGGGAAGAGGGCTGTAAACCCCATTAGCACCGCTCACCCCAGCACAACCAGCGGGGTGACGCCTCCACAGCTCCCAGTCCAGACTGGGGCTACCACCCAGGCACATCCCTGCCCACAGACACCCCACTTCACACCGATTGAACTTAAAACACGACACCAAAGCATGCCTCCTAGGAGGGTGGCTTTAAAGGGGAAGAAGAGGCAACAAGAGGGACCCGGTTCAAAATCAGTTTCACTCTTTATTGGAAGTTTTACATGCCACCAGCGTACAGGAAAGTTGCACATTCAGAACTCGACTCACTACTAGAACAAAGGGCCAGATGCAAACACAAGTGTCAAACGAGTGCACAGATAGAGAAGCCCCAACCCAGGAGCCTGTCGGTATTTGCCACCAGGCTGTGCCGCATCCCGATGGCACTCAAGGCGTCAGAGGTCAAGCCGCAGTTTTGGGAGCCACCTCCCTTTGGCCGTCTCCAGGGTGGTGGTTGTGACCTGGGTCTTCTCTCCTAAAGCAGCACCGTTCTCTTTCAACGGGCGAAACAAGCAGTTTTGGTAACATCTCTACCAGAGCCAAGGGTGTTTGGAGACCAACTGCCCATTTGATGGTTTTCTGAATTCCCCTCTCTATCAATGCCAGCAGTTTTGACAATGAGAAACAATTTCCACCCACTGTTTATAGGGAGAGACGACAGAAACAGGGGCTCTTACACTGACATTTTATTTTCAAAGAAAGTTTTGATAGCAAAACATTTTCCCCCAGCAGCCTTGGGCAGGGAGTTGCAGCTTCCACTTCAAAGGACAAACTTCAAAAACGAATCCAGTGTCCTAATGGTTTTGTGCTACATTACTTAATTGTCATACAGCTAATTAGCAATGCCTGATTTCACATTCTCTGTACATAGATGAAGTTCACAAAAGAAGGGGCTACTCAAAACAATAAATAAAACAAGGCACCAGGCAGCCAGACTCCGACAACATTAACATAAAACGTTACACTTTACCAGTTAAAAAAACTGAAATAAAAACCCCCATCATGATTAAACCTATATTGATCTCCCTTCCTTCAGATCTCAGAGCTTTGAATCTCTGCAAAGGAAAAGGAGAGAATGCAACGCAGGAAGCGGGGGCTTAGAGCGCGCGCCTGTGTATGCATCTCGCCAGCGTGCAGCAGAGATCTTTAAAATTCTAATTATTTCCCTATCACCAAGTAAGATCGGGATCAATAGATGGTACAAACTGACCCCTTTCCTCGAGTGTCAGAGGGAAATTTAAAAAAAAAAAGGAAGGGGGAGGGCGAAATGACAGCGTCAGAGGTCAATGCCACGAAACAATAGATATTGATGTCTCCATTCATTTCAAACAGCAGAAAGGTCAATGCCTCCCTTGCTTCATGTTTTATGGCTGAAATCCTGCTGCTAACAGCAACAATGTTAGTAGTCAGACCTCATCCATCCTTTTTTATTATTATGATTATTTCTAACCAGGTTAGCCATTTTGAAAATTTGACGAAAGCTGGGAAGCAGCAGCTGGGGGCAGGGTAGGAGGAGAAGAGGGGAAGCTGCCCTGGAAATTAATGGAAGGGATGGTTTCCATTAGTTGCCGAGCCTGCCTGTCCCCCCACCTGTGCTCTCGTTTGTCCCTCGCTGCCCCCTAAAAAATGAAAAGGGCCCGAGGCAACATCCCTTCACTATTAATCATTATTCCCCGTACAACATCCCAATTGGTTTCTATGGAAATGATTCTCCTGCCAGAGTATCCCGTCTGCCTGCGCATCTAATCAAAGAGGCAGGAGAGCTGCAATGGAAGGAGATTTTGCCTCTGCAATGCCCAGCACGGCTCCCTGCACAGGTCTCCCCACAGACTGGGGCAAGGGGTTTTGGTTGGACACTCACACTCACACCCCTGCTCTGGGACCAGCCAAGGTGCAACTGCATCTCCTTTAAGCAGACGAAACAACCCTTCTGCATCAATTAACTCCGCAAATGGAAAAGCCCCACATTTCTGTGGCTGGGGAGGGGTGATGCTCCATCCTAAAAAAAAAAAAAATGAGTTCCTGGGAGAGAGCACCCAGCACCTCACAATGTACAGTCCCATTGCCATACGTCACCCCAGGACTTTCATGCCTTTGAAGATCAGTGAGGCGAGGGGACAGATCCTTCTCTGCTCCCTCCCGAGTCTCACGTGCCCCAGCAGAGGAGGAGGTGGTCACACGAATGGAAGTGAGCAGAGTCGCTGCTCTGCTACCTCTATCAGCCCACATGAGCAGCCCCAGCCCTGCCGTCTCCTCACAAGGGAGCACCACCTCATCCTGGAGGGGTTGGGGGAGCAGAGCATCTTGCACCACTGCAAAGTCCCTCCTGTGACAGGGGTGAGCCCTCCTCTCCTTTCACAAGAGGGGAAACTGAGGCCAAGTCTCACAGTGCATGTCTAACTGCCAGCTGGAGGTCCATCCCACGCTCCTGCCCTGCCTCCTTGCACTCCCATCCCTTCTCCTCCTGCCCAAACCACCTCCCCAACAGAGGAGTGATTACAGTCCAAGCTCTCCTGAAAGGAGAGGCCACTGCCTTACAGCCCTCATTCCAAACAGAGCTCCAACTGCTGCTTTCTGAAGAGACCATGAAATCAGCCTCACAAAACAGCTGAGGAAGCAATCCTTTCACCTACAGTCCTGAAAAACCTACCCAAACACCAATGGCTTCACCCCATCAAATTCCCCACACCAAAACCATGGTCACTTTTCAGGTCTAGACCCTCCCAGCCTGCAGGGACCACGTTACTAACCAAGACTTTGGACATTAGCGAAGCAGCAAATAACTTCTGATTTTACCCACTAATGGCACTTGTCCTGGCACATCCTTCTCCCAAAGAAGCGTGGACTCCTCACCGGCGGTCAAAGCAAAGATTTCTTCTGCAGTCCCCAGAGAATGGGAGGGCTGATTTGGAGAACAGCAAGAAACACACCAGCAGGGACCAGGAATCCTGCAGAGGCAGCCCCTGTGAGAAGGGCACCTTCTGTAATTGAATTCATTTATTTTGGACTGTGGACAGTGGCATCAGCAGGCTCAGAGATCACCTCATTAGATGCTCAGGGATAACGGGAGGGAGATTTCCAGAGAGACGGGGACAGAGGCCAGGGAAAAGGAGGGGGAATTTCAGGTTAAATAAAAGCTAGGAACAAAACACCCCTCTCTCTGTTCTCCTCTCCTTCTCCTACGCTGCACGTCGGGAGACTCAGCGCTGAGTGAGCTCCGAGTCCCATATATTGCTCTGCTCAGAACATATGGTGCTATGTTTAATAGCCCGGCTCTGCCAATTGGGGACTATTAGGGTGGGTTCTTTTCCCAGTGTAAATGTTGCAGAATATAAATTGTAATTAACACCGATGCCAAAATAGCACTTAGAGAAAATAAGCACATTATTAACATCTGGTGAATCCTGCCTGGAGTGCAGAAGCAGCGGAAATTCTCACTCACCAGAAGAGGATTTGTAGTAGAGATATCGAGCATTGGCCCGGAGTTGGGGAGTCAGGGGTGGCAGGAGTTTTTAGCTTTTTATCACTATTTGTGCTGCTATCTTTATTACCTGTGGGTGACCTTTCCGAGCCCCCGATTATAACTGGTAGTGTTTGCACCAGGACTTCTGACCCGCTTGCATGAATACAGATGTCTAAGCATCATACTCCAGGCAACAGAATAATGGCATTTTAAAACATGCCCAAATGTCTGCCCCGATCTAGCAAGACACCAGGCAGATGGGTATCGCTTTGCCAAGCAAAAGGTTTAAGTACAGCATGTTCCATCAGGTTATTAACCCCCCCACCACCACCAGGGGCAAAGGGTTAACACCACCATTAAGCAACTAGTGCTTTCTGCTTTCCAGTGTCCCCCAGTGGGACAGGAACAGGCGAGCTGGCAGTTCTGCCAAGCTCTTGCTGGTGCCACAGTGTGTATGTGAAAGGGAAATCCCTGCTAATGGTGGGAATGGCCTTGCTCCTACAGCACGTATTGAGCATCAGGATCCCTCCACAGGACAGAAAGGTAAGAGTTAGAGATCTGGCTCCATACCCTCAGCTTCCCGCTGCCCTAAGACGAGAGGAACAAGGACAAGAAAGCAGCTTTGCAAACACTCCCTGCCTAACCCTCACTATTTATTCTAGGAAACAAACCCAGACAACAACTAGGCAGAGCTGAAGTGGCTAGAACTGGACAGAGCAGTAGCTTGTGTATCTGCCATAAAGTATATCTGAGTTGCTGCAGCGAGGGAGGAGGAGAGGAAAAAGATGTTGGAGAGGGAGAGGGGGATTCAAAGAGGCAAGTAATACAACAAGAGGTAGAAAGAACGACCTCACCGTGAGAGAAAACAGCGTCAGGATGCCAAGAACAGGGCACCAGCTCCTCACACTCACCCGCACGGTGTCTAACCTGAAGCAGAGTCTCAAATACTTCAGGAGTGATGGTGGCTCAGCCACAGCTGTTCCTGGAGGAGCACGAGCCGACCTCATCACCTTCTTACCGTCTGCAACCCAGGGACCACTGCTGGCACCCTGTCCTGAGCGGGGAAGGGAGAGAAACTCAAGGCAGAGAGCAAACACACGTAGGGGTTAGTTTTAGCAATGCGCTCTCAGACGTCTAAAGCTGACCTGCTCATTAACACCAAAACCTATCTGAGTGTAAGGGTTACCACAGTCTGGCTCAAGAGTCACACCAGCGAGACAGATTTCCAGACAGGTTCACACCTGACTGACGGGACAGTAAGGAAGGGAAGTCCTCCAAAGCTGTGAGACGCATTTTGCCCTCAAATCTATCCCACCGGACCAGGCTTCCTCTGAACCACTGGTGGCAGGACAGCATTTGGGAGATGGCATCTTGTGTAGAAAGCGCCAACAAGGAGATGGGGACATCATCTTTGGATGACACTGGGCCTCCCCAGAAAAGCACTGCTCAACACGTTAGGGAGTGATTAGGTGGACAAGTTAGGCAGCTCTGGTTGATCGCTGTTTTGCGGAAGACAGACCCGTACGTGACCACAAAATACTCCAGCAGAAGGGAAATCCGACTGCCACCCAGAAACACAGCTCCAGGAATTCATAGCTCTGCTTTTGGTACAGCTGTCTGATGCTTTCAAAAGTGCTCAGTAAATAAGGCAACATGAAAGTGATCCAGACCACTACCAATGCCTGAGGAAGTTCTGTGGAGCAGAGAAGTTGACTGAAATCACACTATGAAAATACTTCATAACATCTCTAAAATCAGCAGGAGCTCAAGGCATGGGATCTAAGGACAGCACTGGAACACTACCTTCCCATCTATACCGCAAGACAGACTGCATTTAAATCAGATCTGAGCCCCAACTCATTCACTGCCCAACTAGGCACCATCTAACCCTAGGAGAAGGATTTCTAAAATTGCTTAGAACTTTTTACACCAGAGCAATGGAAACAGCATCAGCAAGAACATACCAGGGTCAAGGTGCCAATGACCTTAATGTGTTATTCAAAAAATAAAATAAACAAAAAAGAGTCCTTGTGCTACTTCTCAACCAAAAAAAAAAGCCCTTTAAATATCTGTGGTTGCATGTGTGTGACTACAGATGCGTATTTGTAACACAGAAAAGATGTGATGCACTTCAATTGAGCAACACCTTTTTGTGCCTCTCACTGGCTTAGGCCTTCTACTTTGCCAAAAACAGACGGAAGCAAAGGATGATTTCCACCAATATCACACAAAGCACACTGCCAAAGCACACAGGGGCCCTTAGGAAACACACCAGGCGACACAGGGGAAAGAGGATCGTTAAGTCAGTTTCTCTTACCTTTAACTTCAGTAAAATAACAAAACAATTCCTATTAACCGCAAGGAAATACTCATCAGATTCCAGAAGCCTTTGAGACAGGCTTTTCGGATGCAAGCAATAGCCAATTAGATGTTTCCCCACTGCAAAGGACCAGCTTTTTTTTGGGTTTTTTTGCCTTTTTTTTTTTTTTATTTTGCAATTGAACCTATTTGCAGGGATTGTACAGCATCCAGTGAGGCTACCAGGAGCTGGAGATGGGGAATCCAGGCCAAGAAGCAGCCATTTCACGTGTTCACGCTGTCTTTTCCGTGTCGTGACAGTCACCACCACAAGTTGGGAGGTTCCTCGGCCACTCTGCTTTTAAACAAGGTAATTTCATCCAAGTGCCGCATGGGGACATCTCTGATGACCTCTGTCAAGTCCTCATGAAGCAGAGGGAAAATGACGACATTCAATGCAGGGCGCTCCGCCTGGAAACTAAATCAGACACAGGTTATTAGCCGAGGAAAAATACAAATTCTCCAGTGCCAGAGAAGGGGGTTGCACAGGTTATAGATCAGGCAGTGGTGGCAGCAAGGAAGGGTTGTTCAGAGGAGGCAGGAGGGGCAGCTGGAAGTCAAGGTCTCCCACTCCTCTCTCTGTATGTCAGCTGGGCTTCCACCCCTTTTCAGCAAGTCTGCTGAGCCAACACAAGCTCAAATCAGGCTTATCATGGGGAGGGAGGAAGAAGTTCTCCAAAATTAATAAATAAATCACAACATGTAGGTATCCTTAGAGGACCACAGCTCCTAAGAGCTCTGCCCAAGGTGAGCAAGGTGCTCAGAGATAACAACTTAAACCACCTGCAACAAACCCAACAGCAAGTTGCAGAGCCATTAAGAAAATCAGGCCGGAGCAGTGCCAGGCATTCCCTCGGGGCTGAGCCTGGGATTATCACTCGGGGCTGGGTTGTTCTGCATGCAGAGTCTCCGCTCTGCAATTAGAGCACAGGCAAGTTTAGAAAGCTCAGATCTGCAGATAAGCATTTAAGCACAAACACACACACACACACAGCAGCCTCCTTTTTACCCAAAACCTGTCTTGGCACCACAGGAATTTGCTCTAACAGAAACACACACAACTATCCTTGTTTGCCACTTGAATTTTGGGTTCCAGTTTCTGAATCTACAGATCTCAGTCTTTTGGTCCCCTCTTTGAGAAATCTGCATTCTCCTCCTGCCCTCCCATCTCTTCTTGCCACTGGGTCTGCCTTCCATCAACATCTCCCAGACCTTGTGAGCGAGAAGCCCGATAACAACAACATGAGAGAGGAGCAGCAGGGTTATAACTGCAGAGCAGAGGAAGAGAACAGCAAAAGTTGAAGCCATTTATACGATGTAGAAAGAGCCACTCAGAAAGAGTCCAAGTCCCCATCAGCAAGTACTCTACATGACAGAAACCTGGTGAGTAAGAGAACACGGGGGAAGAGAAATAGCATTACTCAGTGTAGCATAACAAGAGTTCAGTCTTTTAAAGCTGGGAGGTAAAGGGAAGTTATGCTCTAGCTTAAGAATTACACCCTGAAGATTAAAAGACTTGTGACTCTTAGCCCCACGCCACCAAGATGCTTCCTCCGAACCCTGTGACAAGGGCCAGTTCATTATCACTCTAAAGGAGCCAGAGTCAAACTGGCAGCATCAGTCCCTTGTGGCTGAACCAAGTTGAGTTGGGTCAAAAGAGGAGTTCACTGCTCAGCAAACTTCTCTTGTACAGAGGCGTCTCTGGAAAATTCCCAGCTCCTCTCTAGCTCTGAAACAGCCAGGTTTCTGTCAAACAGAAAGGGAACGGCTGGAGATTCGGCTGTTGGAAACACACATGAAAATCCCAGGTAGCCATACAGCCAGCTGAAGAGAAGGCCACCAGAGACTGGCGTTTCCCAGGAGACAGAAAGGATATTCCCATCTACAAATGGAGTAGAGCTGCCAAAAACGTAGCGGAGAAACTCCCATTCCGAGGGTAGCTGCTCAGTCCTGGTGGGTTAAATTAATTTGCCTGAACATAAGTAGCTGCTGCAGTAAGGATTTCCAGCAACAAAATTACCTGGGGCAATTTTCTATCTTTCTGCATCACAGACCTGCCCTTCATGGCTCCTGCCTAAGGGCTGGCAGAAAAGGACACCGCTCCTCCAGTGGATCTGGGGGGCTCGTGTAGGGGCTTGTGCAGCCTCTTACTTCCACAGCGCTGCCTACAAGAAATCAACCAGCAAATAACTGCTGATCTGGGAGGCAGTTGGTAAAGTCTGCAGCGAAATTACATAAAATACAGCAAATGTCTCTTTGATAGTTCCTCTTCTGCCTCAGCTCTTCATGTTTCTTATCCAACACCACAGTCCTGCAGAGAAAATCATGTTAATAGTCCAAGTTTACTGAAGTTCAGCTAGGAAGAAACTGCCATCTCCCCAAGGCAAATAAACCTTTGCTTCTTTCTTTGTATATAGACTCTCCCAAATTAGATCTGCATGCTGCCTTCTCACCATATACAAAATTGTAGTTTATAAGCAGCCTTTACATGGAGCTATAAAAACGAGAACCTAGACAAGTTTACATGACAACCTGCCACCAAGACAACCGAAAAATCCCAACACAGTAAGTAGACCTTCCAAAGAGGCTGGATTTACATGAGAGGTTTCAACTTGATCTTAAAAAAAAAAGGAAAGAAAAGAAAGAAAGGAAAAAAAGGAAAAAAAAAAAGAAAGCTTTCTAATTTTCTCCCCCCTCAACAGGAAACTGTGTTACTGCAAACCTTGTAAATTCCATACCCCAGCAAGTTGACGCCGGAGAATTCTTTCCATGTACAATTTGTGTGATTTAAGGAAAAAAAAAAAAATCAAATGCACATGGTTCACTATTATTCTCAGCTAAATGTGCGTGCAAAACCTCTCCTTTAACTGCCTGTTAAAAAACACCCCGATTTTAACAAGCAGCTGTCATAATGTTAAACTGGGATTAGCAGTTCCCAAAAGCAGCCTCCCTCTGCAATCTATGCTCCTTTAGTCCTTCCCCAGAAGGCAATTCCTTTCTTCATACACCTGTCCAGGTGGGCTAGATTAAGTGAGAAGCACTTAGAGCACTAGTTCCAAAGGCCCCAGGCATGGGGAGGAGATAACAAGAAGGGGAAGAGATTGAGTTAATGAGTTGCAGAATAGCTCCTGTAATCTTCTTGACGGTTCTTTCCTCATTCCACACCTGGATGGACTTCAAACTGGATCCACCTCTACAAGCGCATGGCTTGTAAAATTAAAACCCAAAGGACAGAGAAGGATGTTGACCTGGGGAGACAAAAGAGCTGCAGTTTCAGACATGCAACTCTGTTTTTTTTTTTCCAAGGGAAAGAAGCCAAGGATATGCTTGCTTGCTCTCTCCTACAAAACCTCCAGACTAAACTCATCATGATTAATTAAATGAAAACAAGTTTTCTAGGCAACTGACTAGCAGCCCCTTCAAAACAGATCCTTTAATCAGAAACAACCACTGGGATAACAAAGAAAATACCCTCTCACACACATATTTTCCAGCATAGCTTCTGGTCCAGCAGACTCAACACCAAACCAACAACCTCCCAGAGGGAACTTTTACAAGGAGGTCTCTGAAGTGTCCTCATTTGGATGTGGACACACAGTAGGACTGGCTTCCACAGCTAGCTGGAATCATCCATGGAGCTGGGAAACGAACAGTGAAGCCTACCCTGTGTCACAAATTCCTCCTGGCACCAACAGAGGTATAACATCACTCTACAGTTAGACCTTCGACAGGCTCCACATGGCTGAAAGGGTTAATGGCGCTTTGTTATTTGCCTCCAAAATGATCCCAGAACAGGTGTGGACTGGACACAGTAAGGTTATTTTCAAGTGAACAGCTTGGTAAATAGCCTAACACTACGGGTCTCAATTACTTCCAACCAGCGTGGCAGGATCCAATATGTAGGTCAGGGACAAAGTCAAAAAGAAAGAGGAAAAAGTCTAAGGCAAGGCTGCACTTTGATCAGATTTCCTCAGTTTTAGCAAGACAAAAGAGTCACTCCCTGGAATGCAGTTATCTCCTGGCAAACACTCTCGTTGTGTGTTTTCAGACATACCTCTTTGCAGAGGCCCCCTGTGAGTCCCTGGGACTCCACCTGCTGATAAAGCTAAAGGGCAGGCCAAAGCCACCGGAGAATCTCACCCACCAGCCTGTCAGGATGGATAAGGCCCCACTAACTCTCTGCACCACAGACCCCAGAAGATGACACCTCTGCTTCCTTAGGAGCCGTTCAAATGTTATCTTCCATTACTCGTAAGGAAAGGATAAAGCAGTACTTGGGACTGAAGAATGTATTTCTCCTCGAGATTTCCTGAGAAACCAAAGGAAAGCCCTAAGCCAAATTCAGACGTTTCAGCACATCCCACTTCACAAGAGCTGGCAAGCAGGAGTAAGGGCACACAAGGTGGTATAATTAAGCACTGGCAACAAAAGCAGCACACACCAGATAAAACGAGGAAATACACTGCATCAGAGGTGGATCAAGGCCAGGTTTTTTAACTCCACAAACTGAGATGAGCTTGTGGGAAAAGAGGCTCTAAAGAAAGTAAGGAAGGAAACCAGGAGACGCTTGATTTGGGGGGGGGGGCAGAGCAGACGCGGTCTCCGGTGTGCACAAATCTCACAAATGTAAACCAATGCAGTCACACACCTTCTCCCCCCTCCACTTCGACTCCCCACTGAAGGCTGCTGAGCTGCTTCTGGAGAGGGGCAAGTTTCCTAAGAGAAGAGAATTCAGACCGACTCACTTCTTGCCATGTATGCAGCTCTGTTACCCACACGCACACAAAAACAACCCTGTTAATCCTCCACCAGGCACAGCATAAATTTGTTTTCACTGGAAGACTTGCTCGTATCTGAAAGTTCAAATGTGGCATCTGTCTTGAAGGCTCCAGCACACGTACCTGAGCCAGGCTGGAAACTCCCAGCCTCAAAGCGTGGCACGGTAGAACAGAGGAAGTGCCAGGACAAGCTGGAGCAGCTGACAAGCGGCACGACCCACCGTACAAACACACACATTTCTCGTCTTTTCAGGAAGGCCAGACATACACTTACAATTTCTTCCCTGAACTCAGTACCAGGGAACTGCAAGAACACTCCTTCTTTACAGGAGCACAGAATGAAGTTTCTCCAGAGCATCTTCCAACCATGCCAAAGAAACTGCAGGTGGGATTCCCCCAGGGCCTTTCCCCTCACTCATCCCCCAGAAGCTTCTCAAGAGGGGTCCAAAGTTCCCACACACGGACTCTAAAGCAGATCCTTAGTGCCATTCTCACTTCCAACCTTGCCAGAGTATCAGCGCTGAGCAGAGTTCATTTTCTAACTTCAGAAATGGTCTTCAGCAGTTTCCAAGGAAAGCTGTTGTGATTCCTCAGGTTGCTCTTCACCCCGTGCAATGACATATTTTCCCCATGATGTGTTTTCTTTTAAGTGTGTCTTCCACCCCCTCTTGTCTACACAGACAAATTGGCATTTTCCCGATGCCTGCGATTTCCCCTCACCTCCAGTCCCACCACTACAGCCTCCACCCTGCCACAAAGCGGGGTGTAGGGAGGATTCTGGAAGTCATTCACACAGGACACTGCAAACTCTCCTGTTATCTTCAAGGCAGCATCCTCAGCCACTGCATCGTGCCACGGGGAAGGAGCGATGCGCATCAGACTCATCCCGAGCAGAGGCAAATTGCATCTCCCCACTGTGGTTTCTCTCTGCAGGCCACGAACGACACGCTGTTACATCTTCCCGTGAACTGAGGTTTGTATCAAACACGCTCACAGAGTGAGGTTCTTACATTATTTTGCCAGCTGAACCCTGCACCAGTCAAATGTGACCGGACAATTAGAGGGGGAGGGAATAAGAACCCAAAGAGCGATGCCAGAGCGCCCAGGACACGTCCTAGGGGAGTGCTCTGCCAGAGCAAGCTGAAAGTTATTTCCTAATCTCTTCCACAAATTAAAAAGCTACTGCAATAACTGCTCAATTAGATTTATTTTACTATGGAATTGCTTTAAAGCTCCACTTAATGCTTCCGTTCAGCCTTTTACACTCTCATGAAGAGAAAGCACGACAGTATTGTTCCACTATTATTTCTCAGCCAAGAGAGAGAGGAGGACACTCCTTGAAATCTACTTCATGCACAAACGGATCTACTCACTAAGGAAGGTTTCGGGACTGAATTCCCTTCAAAACAGACAAGCCAGCAGTTAGAACAAGCCATCTGGGTTAACCACAGGAATGCATTTAAGAAAAGGGTATGTTAGGATGCCCCAGATGAAGATACATTAATATGCCAAATTGGGGATAGTCCCACAAGCCGTGCTGGCTCGTAAAATATTCGAACCCACCCTTAAACAACATCTTTGGTAGAAGCAAAGGTGTCCAGGCCACACCTCAAGCAGTCAGCCTTCGCCAAGCCCGCCAAGGAATTCTTGGGTAACGCGAGCTGACAAGGATGCAGTTTGTTATTCAGTCCGTGACAGAATGATTCAGGGGTTTCTAAGAGCAGGAAATGAAACAGACAATGAAAGCTGGAACAGGATGCTAATGATTCACTATACCAGCCTAGTGATACATTAAGTCTTCTGCAATCAGGCGCAGGGCCTGAGCCCACAACATGCTTAGGCTAGCGGAGTGGGATTGGCAGCCACCGTGCTGGCTCTGGGATCCAGGAAAAGCCAGCAGTGTACCAAGAGGGACTTTTTCAAGGTCAGAAGGAAGAGAAGGTAGCAAAGGGATGAAAAAAAAAAAAAACAAAACCCAAACCAACAAACAAAAAAATGCCACCAGCTTGAAAATCTCAAATAAGCCCTAGGTGCTAATACCGGTGTTTTGCAGTGTCAATACAATCACAGGGGTCAGGTGGGCAGTGCAGGAGGGACGCTGGAGGATTCTGCTGAATTCAGAGATGATCTTGCACTTCATGCCCTCACAGCTGCCTCCCACCCAATCCAACAGTCAAAAACGTTACCCAAAAGGTGGGGTTTTTGTTGGTTTTTTTTTGTTTTGTTTTGTTTTTTTTCCTTAAGGCTGAGCCCACATTAGGAACCCAGACAAGAGGAATACTGCAGGGATATCCGGGGCAATAGCAACAGGGGAAAGGGGAATGCTTAGCTCTGAAATGAGGAATGATTCATTATTATAGTTCAGTCCTGTGCTAAATGCCAGGAGAGGGACTGGCTCACTCAGCACTTTCCAAAAACTCCCACCTGGAAGTCCTGCTTCTGCAGCCGAATCCCAGGAGGGTGCTTCATCCCTTCAGTGAGCATCACGGCTCTCACAGCCACACAGGGCCACTGGAATCAGCAGTTTAAGAAAAGATATGATACAGCCAATAGTTTTATGTTAAAAAAGGACAAAAAAACCCATGGGAAAATGTAGGTAATACTACAGAAGCTTGAACAGCAAGATCTAATTCAGACTGAAATGCTATTCTTGGAAAGTGGCAGGAGTCCTACTGTGCAAGTCACTTCAAACTAAGGGGTGCTCATACCCAACACAGGCAGAAGATGGAAGGTTTACTCAGTGTTTCTCTTTCTCTGGGTCTCGGATCCCCAGAATGGGCAGATTATCCTAAAACAGTAAAATTCTCTGCGTTTTCCAGCAGGGGTTAACCCTCAGAGTCACCTGAGTCACACAGTCCCTTTGCAAAGCTGTTTGCTGGAGAGGGGTAGCCGCAGTGGCTAGGGGAATAGAGGCAGAGAGCTTGAGCTAGGACTGCCAGCCCCACACTGCCCACCCCACAAGCTCCTGGGGGATGTCACACCAGGACCCCAGCCAGCCCCAGCACCCTGCCCCAGGAGATGACAACGGCACTTTTGGGAGATACAAGCAGCTGAGCCCACCCACCCACCTCCCTAAAACACACTCCGGCAGCACCACAGTCTTTCGCTTCCTGACCACGCTCTCTTGCCTTGGCTTCACTTGGATTGTATTTCTATACATCACAACTCACCCTCTATGCCCTGACACGTTCCCTCTATCTATGAAGAATCCCTAATGACTTCACACCCTCAGAGATTTTTTTCGGTTGGCTTTGGTTTATTTTTTTGTTTTGTATTTTTTTACTGTTGCTTTCTTGATCTTTTCCAAGGTGTTTTTTTTCAAGGACTTTTCACCGGCTTGTATTGTCTGGTGCTTTAGAGTCATTACAATGATAGCAGCTATCTAAACACTTGAGCTAAAACCGACAAAATTCTAAAAGAACACACTGGAAAATAAAAATCTGTCCTTGAGGCCAAGGGGATATTTGCCAAAGCATTTCCCATCCCCTCTCCCAGCCTGTTTTCTCCCAGTAAGCTCCGCTAGGAAAGCGACTTCTCCTGCTCATTTGTGAAGTGCCCACAACCACGCCATGTAAGCCATGCAAGTCCTGAACTCATCCAAATTCCTTGCCTGCAAGATTTCTGGGGCAGAGAAATACAGGCGTGTAAACACGATTATTTAGCATGCAACACATCAGTAAGCAGCGGGACACCTTCCAGAGGTCACAGCTCCATCTACTGACTATTTCACAAAACAACAGCGTGGAAAACCTCAGGGAAAGCTGTTGGGAGCACACCCAGTACCCCCAGAACGAGCTTCGGACACGTCGGCTCTTGGCAAGCATTTAGAAAGAAACCAGCCCAAAAGGGAGAAGCAAATCTCCTTTTCGCGCAGAGAAACCTCTTTGCCCGGTAACAGTTCTGGGGTCACGGTTGAACCTACAACCGTGGGTCCAAAAATTGTGGTGTTTCAGTGTTTCTGGCATTACCGCTGCGGTGGTTTTCACAGGAGAGTTGTTTAAACAAGGAGAACACGCGCTTGGCACTAAGCACTTTGGCAAAGTTGGGGTTCAAGCGAAAAAAGGGAAAACACTGTCTTTGGTAGATCCGCTGCTGTCTGAAGGGTGGCAGCAGCTGAGCACCATGTGACAGGAAAAAAACCCCATCATTTTACAGCGAAACTGAGCCTGGACCACTGTCACATGTGAAATCTGAGGAAGGATCAGGGAAGTGGATATGGATCACTCGAGCCACATCTCCCGCTCTAACCACCAGGCCCCTTCTTACAGGCGCACTCCCTGAACCATGAAGGAGATTACCCCTCCCATTCACACAGAAAGGAAAAAAGAATAAAGAAAAAAAAAAAAAGAATAAAGAAAAACACTGCAATGATTTATCTGCCCAGAGGGAAACAGTCTTCTCTAAAGCTCAGAGGAGACCTTGCCCTTGCAAGCCTCTTGTTTGCTGATGAGGGCTCCAGACGAGTGTTGTTCTGCTCAGTGTGTTTCATTGCAAAAGAGGCAGAACTGAATCAGAGGCTTTTAATGACTTAAAATACGTAAACTAAACTGTGCCAAATAGCAGCAAACTTTAACCAGAAAACTGCCCACAGGAAAGCTGGACACCACAAGGTCTGGTTTAGAGGTGTCACGAGACTAACGGACACGAGAACAACTCTCTTGTCAGGCAGCAGAACAGAAATATATAATATTATCCTTATTTTACAGTCAAAGGGAAGAGTTTGAGAACCAATTCAGGCTTTAAGCCATCACTCTGATGCAGGAGATTTAACACCCAAGCTCCCACCACCACACCCTGTATATACAACCATCTTCCAGTACAGCTTGGCTGAAACCAGTCTGTTCTCCCCAAATCTGTCCCAGCCTCTTCTACGATTCGAACCTTCCCATGCACCAACCTCTGAAAAAGGATGATGCTACAGAAACTGCAGTTTCAAGCCCTCCCAGCTCTATCACCTGCAGCAAACTACTGGTGCATGCCCAGCCCTAGGCCTTTCCAGTTCCCATTTGCATTTCTTCCCTTTTTAGAGGCATCGAGAGAACAAGAGTCACTTTGGCTCCGTCTCCCTGTTCAGAAACAGCAACCACTTGGCTGCTGTCAGACTACACAAGACCATCTCCATAGGCCTAAACCAGGAATTCTGACCCCCAAGCAACATGGATTAATTCCCCCAGCTCAAGAAAGGGAGAAAATAAAAAAACCTAAAAATTAAAGGCTCCCAGCTTTCCCTTCCCTGCTCTCGCCTCCTCTTTCCCACCCACTCTCCATGTTTTCCGCTCTCTCTGTTTTCCCCGCACACGCAGCATCTCTGCAAGTTCAAAAAAAAACAAAAACCAAAAAAAAACTAACAACAATAAATATTAGTTAAAATAAATCACCGTATTTAATTCTGGCACAAGGATGTATAACTTCAAACTTGCTGCCCAATGGGCTCTTCCGATTTAAAATCTGAAGAGACAGGAGCAGCACGCTTTCAGAGGAAGCCACGCTGTATGAATTAAGGATTTATCCACAGGTTTAAGCAACAAACCAGCTCAGACACAGGTTTTACTGCACGTCTCTCTGCCCTTGCAGTAGAAGACAAAACGCAGTCAAGAGAAAGCCAGTTCCTGACCTCATCTGAAGGCACGTTTGTGCAAGGATAAGAAGGGGATCACTGGAAGAATCACGTGGTTGAAGCCTCGCTGATGGCTCGTGGAAGACTCCAGGCTTTGCTTACACATCACTTTCTGTATTTTGTTCCTTCCATTTTATTACTAGAGACAGTTGCATGAGAACGGGATCTTTGTTGCTTAGAAGAGCATCTGCTCCCACTGCTTATCCTCCTCCTGAAGTCATAATCTTACGTGACATCAAAATCGTTTCCAGAGCCACCAATTACAATGTCATAGCAGATTATAACTTCAGGTGTAGAATTTGCAGTAGGAGCAGATGCTCTCTTCAGGGGGAAAAAAGACCCAAAACCAAAAAAAAAAAACCCCAACCAAACTTCAAAAAACCTGTTTTCATACAAATGTCTCTGTTAATAAAATACAAAAGAGAAAAATAGTACGACAGCCAGAACTGTTGCTAAATATAAATATAGTTTTTAACATTTCCACAAGGCATCAACTGCTCTTTGGAAAGTTCCCAGGGTTTAAATTATTAAGAGGTACAGAATGTAGCGAGAATCCATCCACAACAGGGAAAAAGAGGGAGAAAAGACTGCAGACCAGCATATTTCTGCTCGGTAAGCGGACATTAAAGTTTTGGCTGGTGCTGCAATGGCATCTCAGAGGGGAGGGCGAAATGAAAAATGGGAACTGCAGATTCTTGGGTTCTCTCTAAGGATCCCCAACACCCAACTGAAACTCACCGAGAAATGTTTTTACAGGTATGAAGCCCTGTGAAAAAACAAACTCAAAGAGTCCCTGTCACATCACAAGGAATTTACTCAGACGTTTCCAACAATTACTCTCCCAGAAGGACACCGAGCCTTTCAGAGGCCGTAACAAACAATCTCGTGTGCAGTTTGGTAGGTAGCTAATATAGTCACAGGCTCTTCTGGATCTGATCCGTGGAAACAAGCCAAGTGTAATAAGTCAGTTTGAAGCCGGAGAAAGGCTGGGGGGAGGAGCACCCTTTAGGATGCAGTAATAATGCCGTGTGATTTGAAATTTTTATTAGAGCTTAACAGGGCAAAGCAACAGTAGGTGACAAAGAAAACAGACTGAAGGCGGAAAAAAAGCCTTATAGAAAAAAAAAATAATAATAATAATGGAAAGTCTGTTGCATGGGAAATATTTTGTAAGATGACTGCCACTATTAGAAGATTTCAAAATGCCAAGCGTAATTAAAAGCTCTCTTTTCAAATGCAATTCACGGCTCACACACAACCGTTTCCCACCACGTGAGCCTCAGAACACTGCAAGGGGCCAAGCAAAATGCATTTAAGAACTGCCAAACGTGCAAAGGCAGTTTGTACCAATTCTCCCCCCACACACACACCCCCGAAGAAAAACCCTTCACAACAACCCTTCAAAGGCTTTGAATTGTGCTGCCAGGGGATTATCAGTAAGTGACATTTACAAGTGATTAGAGGACAGAGAATTATCTTAGTCACTTGTGGGAAAGGAGGAAAGCTTCAAGGTCAAATCTCTCAGTACTTCAAATGTCGGCAGATGTTTTGTTTACACAAAAAGTGTCATTTGATTTATGATGGAGCTTTACATCCAGAACTTCAACTCAGCCAATGGAACTGAGGAGAACATGGGTGGGAACGGAATCAAAAATTCATATAATACCTTCAAACATTTCAGTGATTCACTCTTATTAAAATAAGAGGCTAGTTCATGCGCCAAGCAGTTACACAGTACCTATTAGCTTCTTGGAACAAGTGCTCCAAGCCATATAAACCTTGGCAAGCGAGGAAACGGGAGATAAATCTTCACCAGCTCCAGAAATCCCACATCAACCCCTTTCCGCACTCACCTCCGGACAATAGATTGCTGGAGATTTTTGCAAACGGTAAGAGATTCTCCCATAAACATGTGGCACATGATGACCTCAAGGCAGTTGGCCATGAATGACATCACTGCGTCAGACTGCAGAGTCCCACTCCGGGAGACGATGCAAAGCCGCTGGAGAGAGGAGCAATGACTCAGTGCCTGGAAGAACTGGGCGCCCGCACAGAAATACGGCTGTTCCAGCCTGCAAGAATAAACAAAAACAAGTCAATGGGCAATTCATGCTTGGGCCACTTTCAGACAAGAGGGAAGAGGGCACATTGATGGCCGGGGGTGGCAGCAAACGGAGCAACCACTGTCCCCCACCACCTGTGTCACTTACACATGGGAATAACCTTCTACCCCTCGTGCTCGCGGGATGGCACAACAAACTCAACATTGCAAGCTGGGACCTCTTGCTTGCACCTTACTCTGGGATGGTGTGTGCTAAAGGACAAGGATGCAAATAGGCAAAAAGGCCCTAAACCGCAGAATTTTAGCACCCACAGGGAGTAATCCTGGTTGTACAAGTTTTCTGCAAAGCATTTTGGGCCTTAGATCTGATCAGCAGACCCGTTCAGGTCTTACGACGAGCACAGCCTGGTTTTTGCTATCCAACATCCACTGAGCAGTCGATGGGGATTTTACTGCTCCAGTGCACCAAACGCTGATCAAACTGACCAGCTTCAGCTTACAGAGAAGTGGGCGTGAAAAATTCCCCAACACACACACGGTGATGGCAGAACTTGGGACCTCTGAGCCAACCCAGTGACTGCAACCAGCCCTCCACGCTCAGAGGATGGCAAAAGATCAAAGCTACTGCCCTCCCACAGGAAGAGCCACCATCATCAACCCACCCTTAAATCTTAAACGCTTGGCCCAGAGAAGACAGACAGGACTTCTTTTATCATCTCTATCCACAATCTTACATCACAGGCCAGAGCAGGACAGCAAAGCAACGTGGTGAAGCCACACCTGACCAACAAGGGACCCACTGGCAGCATGAACGGGTGAATCCCTCACAGAAACCAGCCTGCAGGAAGCAGAACCTGCTCAGAGACGGTCTCACCAGAAGAGCACGTCCGCTTAGATTTCCTACAGGGGCCTCAGAGCACTTAGGGAATCCCAGTCATTGGGTCAGCAAGGCCAAGAGCTCCAAGAAGGTTAATCCATCAGGTGATAACAAGCTGTCGGTCCCAACCTCATCTGGATAATCTCTGTACAGGCTTTTGCAGTACATGGTAGTATCTCAGCAACTTAATCCTGTTAATTGATAAATTCTGTTTTAGAGCCTCAGCCTGTGATTGCTGTTCAGGTAGCATTGCCTGAAGGGATCCCAACAGCCCACAGGTGCTTTGGATAATGGCTTAAAATGAACATTAAGGCAGTGAGAAGCATCCCAAATTTTTTTCAATAGCGTTGTTGGTCCATTGTAAATTTAGGACAAAAAGCACAGGAGCCCCTGCAACCTCTCAGCAGGTTTCTAGGTTAATCTCTGTGACAGCCATCCTTGCAATTCTGCTTTTCACTCGCTAGATGACAATGTTGCTTAGGAATATGCCCTTAAACTAGTTTCTCAGCCTGGCAAACAGGGAGGGGGAAAAAAAAAGGTAGAAGCAGCACAGAATTAGTCAAATGAAAAGGAAACTGCATTATCAGAAGGAAGTGCTGGACATGAAAAAATTCTTCTTAAGCCTATATAAAACCTTAGGCTTTGCTCAAGAAAGCACAATGAGAGCTTACATCCAAACGCCTGGCTGCTACAAGGAGACACCCTTGTTCGTCCTGTATTCAAGGCTCTATGCTGCCTCTCATCTTAATCACTCTTGGCCTCCATTTCAGTCTCTGAGGACTGCAGGGCCTAGACTACACGAAGCAACACCACACACCCAAACCTCCTTCCCCACACCTTCGTTCTCCCACGGCTGTTTAGTCTCCTGAAGGTTAAAGATAACATTCACTTGACCCAAGCCGCTAAGCAACCGCACATCCAAGAGCTGCCATCCCTTGGCTGAAAGACCAACGCGCTCTTTGCCTGTCATGAATGGGAAGTGGTTGAAAATTAAGCCCCTCCTGAGGTGTCTTAGCCACCCTGGCTCTTCCTTCACTATTGACACGGATCAGGAACACGCACACAAACACCAGCCTCAGCCGATGAGCAGTAATTTTACTCACACTAACTGCCCTTGGGATCACAGGAGTGACCTACTGTTAGGCATTTTAGACCCGTTTTGTGAACAGAGGATGACAACAGGACTGACAGGTCTAGCATTTTCACCAACAGAAGCTGATTTAGGAAAAAAAAGAAGGAAAAAAAAAAAATCACCTTTCTAAAGTAATAACACTTGTGTTCACATGGACTAGTACAAGGAAACCATCACGGTTCATGCCCTTTGCTTTCAGGAGCACATTTTGGCTACTGTGAAGTTCCTTTGTGGACCCTTTAGGGTCAGGTCCTTGGCAGGATCCTTCAAATCCTACCAGCAGAAGAAAACCAACAGGACAAACCCTAAATTTGGAGTGTTTTAAATATATTATCAAGAAAATAAAAAGAAATTTTAAAAAAAAAAAAAAAAGGCAAGATTTTAACACAAACCAAAGGCAGAAAAACATCCCACTGGGAAATCTGAAGAGACCTCTACATCATCGAGACGTTGCAGGAGCCTCTTCCTTACTGGAAATTTAAGAGATGTACGTGTACACAAAGCCAAAAAGTCAGCAAAAACATGTAGTATCTAACCTAGCCCTGACAGGCTGCTAGCTCCCAAACATGCAACATCCACTCTTCCTTATCTAAAAGGAAGGCAGTTGCAGCATAGAGACTTTTTGCTCTTAAAACACTGGCTAAAAGGGTATATCCTGAGCCCTCAAGGACAGTACGTGATGCCTTCCCGTTCTCTGTGAGTCAGGAAAGGAAACAGAACCAGTTTTCAAGCAATTGCAGCTACTTTTCACCGGAACAGGAGCACTCACAGTTTTCACACTGGCCACAATAACCCATGCCCTACATTTCTGGAGATCCCCAAACGAAACGGAGACGTTCAACGGCAGCCCCTCACCTGAGATCTCTCAAACACTTGCAGTGTTTCAGCATGTCCATGAGAGCAGACATATAGACCACCTTCCCCATCATGCCCAGGTTGGCCAATGAGAGAGTCCGCAAATGCTGGCACTGCAATCCAATGTTAACGAGCCCAGAGCCAGTAAGAATATTTGGCAGTTGTGCTAAGGTGAGGCTCTGCAAGTAAGTCACCTGGCTAATGGCAGCCACCTCTGAATCCCCCACGCTTTGTGCCCGGGCACAAGGAGGCAACGAGTTCCGAATGGCTGGCTCGTTGCGGGGCATGGCCGAAGAAAAACTGGACCCAATTATTTCCAAGGTTTCCAAAAATCGGAGGCTTCCCATCAGAGCCCAGAAGACTGAAGACTCTATCTTCTGGTTTGCCTGGTCCCCTAAGTTCCTCGGATACGTCTGTATCCCAATCCGAACTTTCCTTCCAAATGTCTGGGGCACCAAATTAGAGGCCGTGGGAGGCTTTTCTGCATTTGCAGCAACATCTGTGATGGAGCAAACCGGCAGCGCTAACGAGAGTAGGTGCTTTAGCCTGGAGAGAAGCTGGCACAAGTGATTGCCTATGCTTTCAGAGCTGTGATGGTGAGCTGCAGAGAGGTTGAGGTGTCTCAGGTTGCAGCAAGACGCCACCAGGCTTTCCAAAATGCTACTGTCAATGTCATCTTCTGCTTTCCGGAACAAGGACTCTGGAGCCAGACAGTGAACGCAGCCACTGAGGTTCAAACTGGTCAAGCTTTTAAGATCCTTCCCACCGTTAATCACCCTCTGGATCAGGTGACCACCAGATAAGGTGCATCGGCTAAAGCTGAAGTAGAAAGGGTTGTTGAACTTCAAGTGTTGCAGGAGCCCAGAGCCGTTAATCCAGGCTTTGGGCAATTGTAAAGCATCCAGACGGACGTTTCGAGCCATAGAGTCCAGGAGGTTTTTAGTGGCTCCCGTCTCTGCAAAGCTACCGGGGGCAGAAATAAGGAAGGCGTGAAGGTTCTCAGGTGTCCGATCACTCAGCACAGCCAAGTACAGCCTCACCACCTCCTGGTTCACGTAGCCAGGAGCCAGCCTGGCATAGAAGACACGCAGGTTCTGGTAATGGGGCACGTTGCTCTCACCTACCATTAGCTGCCCAGAGAGCATAAAACCTTCTCGCGAGCGATCGAGGATCTCAAAATAAAGCAGCAGTTTCTCAAGGCTAGTGCAGCACGGAACGACACCATAGGACGGCGTGTAAAGGGTTTGCTTCAGTTCCGAGACACGGCTCAGAGTGGCTTTGCACTCACTGCTCAGCTGGCTGGCATCGAAACCCGGATTTACGTCTATCGCCAGGGAGCGGAGGTGCTGGAGCGTGGACAGCATCTTTGAGAGGCGGAGAGAGGTGATGTGGCACCCAGACAAGTTCAGTTTCACCAGGTTCTTGCATCGCGTTACGTGGTCAATAGTGGAGCTGGGCAGCCAGTAGCACCCAGCCATGTTGAGCTGGTAAATCTCTTTTCCGATATCCCTCATCAATTGCTTCACTTTGTCTTTGTTTACCTGTGCTCAAACAAAACCACATTCGGTGAGATACACGGCAACGGTGCGCACTGACTCAGTTTCCCACCTGACAACGGGTTAGCACTGAGCTTACAGGGCTCACCCAAAGGGTTTGGGATGCCAGCACGGTCTAAGGATTATCGTACTGCTGGCAGCTGGCGCGGTCTGCCACGCTTCGGGCTCTGAAGATTACACTTCCTTTAGCTTCTTACTCTGCAGTTCTGCGCTACTGATTGTGAGGCCAAATCTGTTCAGCGACTGACAGGGGCCTGGAGCACCATCTCCATTTCCTAACAGCAAAGCTGTTTCAGCAGAACTACCTACGGAAGCTCAAATTGAAAGAAGAATGTTTCCATTCTCCTTCATCCAGTTTCCTCTTTCAGAAATGACTAAGAGAGGCTTCCCCTTGCCTGCACTTGGTGATACAGTCCTCATAAAACATATCACCCTTCCTTCCCAAGCTTTATTTTTGTTATAACACATATACAAGCTCTGCCTTAGCTGACTGCATACCCAACAGCAATAGGCACAAGATATTTATTATTTTTTGTTTGCACAACAACGTGGAAAACATATTTTGAGAAAATGGTACCTTTACACAACCACAGCTACAAACAGAAAGCCATGTTTACTTTCATTTTAGCTTCCAGAAACACAGAGAAGATAGTTTTCACTGACAGTATTTTATATAACTAAGGGAGCACAGAGCTGTTCTAACAAAGCATTCTGGAAAACAAATGCTTTTATAAAACAGTTTATTGTTTATTTGATTTCAGAGTTCAAGAGCAGTTCATTTATGCAAACACACTGGAAAGTTCTACTTCTTGGCATTTTTTCAGAAGTCAGATTTCTCTTCCCAGCTAACAGAAGCAACAAGCTGTTCTCCCCACCTTATAGTCTTTCTGAAGTAAAACTGTATGCGTTAGACTCTTGTCAAGACAAAGCGTTGCGAGTTTCCTGCAGGTTCTCCTGACGTTCAGGACCAGGTCTGTGCAAGGGACGTAGCTGAGGATGTGCAAAAGGATCTCATCTGAGAATTCCATCAAGTTGACGCCACTACTTTCCTCTTCACCCTCCTCACTTACGACCTCCTGAAGCAGGGAAGAAAAAAAAAAAAAAAAAGAGAAAAAAAAGAGAAAAGAAAAGCTACTAGCACAGAAGCATCAGCAAAGCTTGTGAGAAAACAGATGACCTGAGTCTCATAAGGATTTATAAACGGAGACAAAACACTAACTCTTGAATATTAAAATGCTTCCATCTGCACAACGAAACCAAAAGCCTTCCTTTAGAAGACAACATGGAGGTAGTGCAAACCTTCACACAAATCCACAGTACCTTTGCTTGCTCCTTCGCTGTTAGCCACTTCGGAACGAGGAGAAAAACGTTTACATGCATTGGACTTGGACCACTTACTTTGCAAATGGAAAAGCGACTGGCCCTGATTCTTTTCTAAATATAACACAGCACTCTCTTTCTACATCTTCCATCTATGCGCCATCCATTTCAATAACCTTAAAGTTATATAACCACATATATATGTATATATATATATACACACACACAAACAAAACTGCAGTCCAGCATTGGATCACCTGCAGCTCTTACACCTCAGCCCTATGAACTGACAAGATAAGGGGACACGAGAGCCCCTTTGCTCCTCCACCCTGGGGTGACAAGAGACACCCCAAACCCACCAGGGCTGCCTGAGAAGGTGGCAACAGGGCCCTCACCATCTAGTGCGATGCAGGGACAGGACACAGCCCCAACCCATCCCATCGTGGTATCAGCCGCTTCGGAGGACGGTTGGGACTTTAGTACCATCTTTCCTAGAGCTCAATTTGGCCTTAATGTCGTGGCACCCCCTAAAGGGAAGGAGGGAGCTGGTCCTTCCTCACAGCCCCTCTAAATCCCACACACAGGTACCCACACACCCCGTACCCAGCCCCGTTAGATGGCGACAGGCCAGCCCCAGGAACCGGCTCCCGGGCCTTCCCCACGCCGCCGAGCAGCCGCAGTGGCCCCCCCGCCGGCACCTCCCGGCCCCACCACCGCCTTTTGAGCCCCCTCACCGCCTCCAGGGGCAGCTCCAGCCCCTCTCGCTTCTCCCCCACCCCTGAGGAAGGCCTGGCTCCCCACAGCCCCAGCCCAGGGAGACGACGGCAGAGGACGAGCGACGGTTATCGGCCGAGAATGAGGGAGCAGCGGAGGGCAGAAAGAGCCCCCCCAGCCCCAGCTCACCTCTCCACAGCGGAACATGGCGGCGGCCGCGCGGTCACGCCGCCACTGCCGCCGCCTCCCCCGGGCACCGCTCAAACCGGCCGCGTCCCGGCCTGGCTCCTCGCCGGCCCGGCCGCCGCACGGTTCTTCCGGCGCTGCCATGACCCGGCTTCCGCAGCTGGCCACACCCCCGCCACCGCCCCTCTGGCCGCTCCGCGCCGCCATCTTGAGCGTGGCCCGGCGGGAAGGAGAGAGGGCGCCGGCCGTCGCTCAGCGCCATCTTGAGAGCGGCGCCGCCATGATGGGAGTGGCGGATCCATGTTGGTACGCCTGACTCCTTTGCGCCGTCCCCTCACAGTTTAGCCGCTGCTGCGGGCGGCAACTCTCTGCCCCGAGCGGGTTGCGGAGGCGAAATCTGGCTTGTTAAGAGGGCCTGGCTCCCCAGCCTCTGCCCCAAGGCTTCCAGTGCTGAGGCATCAGAGACACCAGCAGACAGGCAAGCGGCTGCTTGGCCTCCTCCACTCTCGGTGGCTGCCAACTACGGGCCCTCTGCCACCCTGGCAGCTGACTCATGCCGGGTCCGCACCCTGCAAAGCCCTGAGTTGGCTCTGAAAATATGAAACCACCTTGTGAGGATTTACAGACTTGGGGGGGCGGGGCAGGGCACATAGAGGGACACCCCTGCTGGCCTGTTGTAGCATCTCCAGGGCACTCGGGGCATTAGCACCCTGGTTTTCCATGGAGCAGTAGAGCATTTGGGAGAACCATCCTCTCCAGATTCATGCTGTGGGGTGGTAGAAGCTGGGGCATGGAAGACAGGACACCCGTGAAGACTGAAGGGGTTGGTGCTAACAAGGGGGCTGCGGCTACCACCCCCTTCCTCCCGGGAAAACACTAAATATAAACCCATAGGCTTCAGGTTCACTGGTCATTGACACAACGGTCTTTAATCTGGGCTCTGACCAGGCTAAATATTCTGGCTTTGGCTGCAGGTATGAGATCTGACCCTTCGCTTTGAGGGCTGCTCAGAAGTCACCCCTGGCTGCTGTGAGGGCAGACATTGCCCACAGCAGCGTCCGTGGGGAGCCGCTGGCTCAGCACTGCCACGAGGAGCTCCTCACCCCAATTCTCAAGTACAGACAGGACCAGAGCGCTGGAATTTCCAGTTACGTGAATGCTTCGGGAATTTTGTTCACTGAAAATCTGTCTTAAAGATGACCCACAAAGGGAGATGAATAGGTTGCCAATTTCTTCCTGCTTGATTGTTGCCATTTAAGGCCATGAATTAGATTAGGGGCAGACTGGGGGTTTCGCTTAGCAATATCAAGTGCTTCAAGTCTTGATTACCTGTTTTGCTTCCAGGCCTGTGAGGAGGCCGTGGATTTGAAGAGGAAAACCCCTCCAAGCCCTTAAATGGGGAAGAGCCTCAGTAAGAGACTTTGTACCTGCTTTGTGTGTCATGTGTTTCACTTAAATAGAAGGTAATGACAAATTCAATCCAGAGGCCCTTCAGTCAAGACTGACTTGTTTGACATCTGGGAAAAATACCAACCTACCATATTTGCAGTCATCAGGGAAAGCAGAGACCAGGGTGGAGGAGCCCTGCATTTCCAATGCAAATGGTAAATAAAAGCATCAGCAAGGCCCGTAAGCAGAGTAAAAGCCCTGCCCAGAGAGACACATCGGCTGGAGCAGCCTGTGTTTGGAGTAGCCACGGGTTCCCTCCAGCCCGTGGGCGTACATGGACCAGACAGCCGTTGAACAACCCTGAATAAGAGCTGGTAAGTGAGATAGGTATAAGAACCTCCCCAGGAGAAACCAGGCTCGAAGCAGTTTGTAAGAGGAGCTGCACTTGGACTCATGATCCAGCAAACAAATGAGCAATGTGGTGGTGTAGATAAGACATGGAGGTTGAATGCAAAGCAGCGGCAGGACATCAGATAGGCAGTAAAAAGAGGAAGGAAACAAACAGCTACACCAAGCTCTGGCATTTCTCTTGATGGTCGCTGGGAGGTGGCCAGACTGTGAGAGGAGAAGCCCTCCCTGTTGTGCTGCACTTCAGGAACGCTCTTCTCAGCCTGGGCACTTGGGAGCCTTCTGTGAAGATGGGTTCAGTTCAGGGCTGGGCCATCTCAGGGCAGACTTTGTTCATCTTGTGACTAATACACAGTTTTCTTAGCCCAGAGAAGGAAGGCACATACCACCTTGTCTCAGTCCAGCAGGGCAAACAAACAAATTAATGAGAGTATCAAGATATTTTGCTCCATATAAGACAAAATCTCTTAACACTTCAAGGCCCGTCTGACCTGGTAATTTTATATTTTTCCTTCTGAAAAGTCTTGGGTCATTTCTTTCCTCTGATTTTTCTTAAAACTCACTCGTACAGTCTGGACATGGCATCTTTTTGTCAGCATGACTAAAGCCCAGCTGGACTACAAGTGGCCAGAGCATTTGGTCACCTCGGGTGAACTGCTAGCTCCAAAGCTGTAAGTGATTTTCAGTACTTGATACGGTTTAGGTCAGTAAGGCCTGCTAAAGTAGATTACAGCTGGGTATAATACAAGTCAGGGCAGGCTGCAGCTCAGCAATCTCCTTGCAAAAACCATCCTCAAAGACCAGGACTCTTGCTGGCTCAAGTGTGGTCGATACCCACAGTCCCATCCATGAACTGATACCTCGGAAAGCTCATTTTCTGAAGCTTTGCACCCTTGGAGGGGACTTCTGCAAGGAGGCCAGTTTTGTTTGAACCCTCTGGGATTTCCTGGGACTTTTGCATGCAGCCAGCTGGCACCCCTCCTGAGGCACCACGTGCTCACGAGCCAGAGAACCAGACAACGAGATCCCCACCCCCTGCCCCCCAGCTGGGGACCATTTCTGGTCAACACTCCTTGACATGGCTAAGAGACAATGAGGCCCTTCAAGGCTAAATCCCAAGAGCCGCTACCATCTCCTTTGCCAAGGACATTGCTAATTCCTGGCAGTGGCTTGATTCCATAAGCGGCTCAGCGAGGTGACTTTCCAGGTCACCGGCTAATTGCAGGTAAAGTGCCAGTGACTGTCTCCAGCAGGAGGGAAAGTTGGGAGCGCTGGGGGAAGAAAGGGCGTAAAATGTGTTTGCTCAGCTCTCTTGAGCTGAGCTGGCTCCCCTCAGGCAGCTGAAGGGAAGTGAGAAATGGCTGGGTGGCTTGCAAGGATCTATGACTTGAGTCCTGCTGTCTCTGTGGCCAGAAATCCTGGCCACTGAGCCAGATGGGGGGATGGACACAGCCTGGCCCAGGGGTGGCCGTTTTAAACCTCACGCTCCCCCCACAACCACTGGCTATTTGTGTGCTGGAGAAGAAGAGGTGGTAGCCAGGGGACTGCTTATTTCCTGCACCCTCTCCTTTGAGTCTTGCCCATTGCTGGTGGCTTCAAGAGCCCGGGTGGCTAAACCAACTCCTCCACCACCCTTCCATTTGGCATTTCCCCAGTGAGGGGCAAACTGAGCCCTCTGAAACGTGATGACAGAGAAACTGATTGAAAAAATAAATAAATAAAAATGGTCCCTTTTCCAGCACCTGGTGTTTCTGAGAGGAAACCACCCCAGGTTTCCCCCCTGCTCACCCGAGTTGGGAGCAGTGAGTAATGCTCACAGGCTTCCCTGCCCGGCACCACATTCTTTTCTCCAGCATGTAATGGCCCAGAGGAGGAATAAACCGAGCCTTGCTGGAGCAGCCCACGGAGCAGCCGTGCACGCTACAGCCTCACGCCAGAGAGGCATCGGTAAGGGTTATGAAAAGCTCAGCCTCATGTTATCAGGTGGCTGTTTGCCTGGAATGGCAAGTGAAATAGGAAGAAAGGAGAAAAATCACCTTGCAAAGTGTTAACTAAGAGAAAGCCTTGTCTGATGTGACTTGGAGCATGAAAATCATCCAGGGTCCCCTGCACCAGCCCATCACTCACCCTCTCCCCCTCTGTCCACCCCAGCTCCCTCATTCTACTGCTCTGCAACTTGTCCCGCTCTGCCACCATCATCTCTTGATGGGTTTTTTTTGTGTCTCAAGACGTTTTTCCACAGCAATTGGAGACCATTTCAGGGAGGGCTGAAGAAAGACACCCCATTTCCCTATTGCCATAATCTCTTCTTGCCTCCTGGCACTCTTCCTGCTCTACTTCCACCAGCTCCCTCCCCAGGAGCTCCCGTTGCCTCCTCCTCACCCCATTTCCCCAAGACTTCAGAGGTTATAAGCCCAGTTTGAACCTTGCTCCAACCTGTTTCACCTCTGCTGTTGCAAACTGGTGCTTCCAGTAACTCATTTGCCCAGCCCAGCGTCTGCACCTACAGTCCTGCCAGGTTCCTACTACTTCTGGGAGGGACGCTGGGGAGATGAAGGGCAGAAACCAGCAGGTCCACCCTGAATACAGGAGCAGGATCAGGCTAGGAGGATTAAAAAGCCAATGGAGACTATTCCCTGCCTTTCATCTGCTGGGAGCATGACACAATCACAGCCATTAGCTCTTCAAAGACAGGCAGGTTGGAGGAGCCTTGGGAAGCTAGCATACCCATGAGCAAAGCTCCAAGGCCTGAGTTGGCAACTCAAATTGTCACCTGGCTTTGTTCTGCCTGGTCCCCTCCATCTCCTTCCACCTGCAGCAGTGGCTCCAGGCTCTGCTGTAACCCAAAAAGCAATTCATCTCCCAGCATGGCTTTGTGAAGGTCCCTGTTCTGGCTGCTCCTTTTCATGAAACCGGAGAATTTGATCCATCAAACAAGGCTGAAACGTCAGAGAAGGTTCAGAAGCCCAGAGGACGGATACACAGCTGAGCCCTGCAAACCTTTCCTGGCAGAGGCTGGGCTAAAGGCAGGTATCTGCACCACCCACAGCAAGTTCTGGAGCTGTAGGTGTCCCTCACCTTGCAAAGAGCTTCCACCCTCCCCACACCCTTTTCCCAGCCCCACCCCCGCCTAACAGCCCAGTGGCCTTGCTCTCTGAAGTCACTTTTTTTCCACTTCAGAGAAGACTTTCTCTTACTTTCACCTGAAAGCCACTCCACCCAACACACAGCCTGCCAGAACACAGAGTCTCCAAGCCTGAACCTCAGGGCAAACCAGCAGGACAGACAAGCTCAGGCAGAAGAGGGGACACTGCCCCATGGGCCATAGAGCAGGCTGGCAGAATAGCCCAGAAGAACCTTGGCTGGAGGAGAAGTCACCCACTTTAGTATGTTTATGGCTCCACCACCACCACCCTGCTTGATTTCACAAGGCCAAAGCCAGTCATACCACACCGCTGAGGAGACACACACAAGGCAAGAGGTGGATCCCCATCAAGCCCAGCTCCTCCAGCAGCTCCCAACTGCACACAAGGGGCAAGTATCTGGAGGGCTCCCAGCCTTGGAGACCTGCAGCTTTGGCAGGCTCAGCTCTTCCTCATCGTATCACCAGGAACCATCTGGCTCACACACCAGAGTGCCCACAGCACCAGCCCCACTCCGATAGCCGATCTGTGCAGCCTGGCAAGGCTAGATCCCAGCACATAGTTAACTGTCAAAAAGCAACATGGAAGGAAGAAAAAGAACAACCAACACCAGTCAAGCCTCTATTTTGTGTGCACTTTTATTTGAACTGGTCTTAAAGTCAGTGTACAGGTAGCCCCTCCCTCCCCCACATACTGGCACCGCTTTCTCCTAGACCCTGCGGGGGGACTGTAAAGCCTTCATTCACATCTATCACTGGGGAACACAGCCCATTTTTCTGCTTGACAAATCGCAGAGATAAAGAAGAATCAAATGTGTTTTGTTTTTTTAAGGCGGAAAGATACAAAAAGACACTTGGTTAGGTTACATAATTTACAGACAAGCAATTATCACCTAACACCAGGAACTGGCTTCGGCTCCCTCCGAGCTGGGCTGCTGCCTTCACAGAGGCGAGTAACTTCCTGTTACAATGCATTAACAATATTTGGAATGACTATTAAAAAAAGAAACAAATGTACAATCAAAGTCCTCATATGCAAATGTAGAACTTTGGGGGCATTAGCTCCAACAGGTTTCGTTTTTAAGACTGCTGCTGACACCTTCACCATTCCAGTTTTTTAATCCTGAGTCAAGCGCCAAAAAAAAAACAAATAAAGCCATGCCAATCTTGTCTTGTTTTATGCGCATTTATGGATTTCTTTTTACGTTTCATCACAAGGGTGTGGGTGTTGGTAACAGTCCGGTTTAGAAGCATTTGCGGTGGACAATGGAGGGTCCGGATTCATCATACTCCTGCTTGCTGATCCACATCTGCTGGAAGGTGGACAGGGAGGCCAGGATGGAACCTCCGATCCAGACAGAGTACTTGCGCTCAGGGGGGGCAATGATCTGCAGAGAAGAGGAGGAAATCAGTCAGGTGCACGGCTGTGGCACTCCACTCGCTGCCCACGCATGGCCCTGCAGGCCAGAGCAGCCCAATTCCCTTATCTGGCCTTGGCCAAGATACCATGAAGTTCAAAAACATGCTCAAGACACAACTCCACACACCAGCCACCCTCCTCCCTCACTTTGCAACCAGTGTATTTACACTGATCCCACTACTCCTGTGGTCAGGTGGATGCCATCTGGTCCAGAGCAAGGCCATAAGGCTGCACCAGACACAGCAATGTGGCTTGTGTCTTCTCCAGTAGGAGCCTGGCTTACCCTCCTCCACCCACTCCACATTTCAGCATTGACTGGAGCACCAAGAGCTTTCCCTAACTCCATCCTACCTTGATTTTCATTGTGCTGGGTGCCAGGGCTGTGATCTCCTTCTGCATCCTGTCAGCAATGCCAGGGTACATTGTGGTACCACCAGACAGCACTGTGTTGGCATACAGGTCCTTACGGATATCCACATCGCACTTCATGATGGAGTTGAAGGTAGTTTCATGGATACCACAAGACTCCATACCTGTGAGGAAGAAGCAGTCACACATCAGCAAGCGCTCAGACACAGCCAAAGAAGCCTGAGGAGCTACTATGGGCCACCAAGACACCAGCTGTCCCTTCGGTAGGAAGGCCCTACAAAGCCATGGCTCAGACAGGCTCAACTTCTACTGTCCCAAGTCCCACATACAGCTTTAGGCTGTGACAAATGCAAAGCTAAGCAGTAGAACAAGACAGACCTTGCTATGGACCAGCAATAATATGGTCTCTAGGTCACCCTTCACAGAAAGGAACATTGAGGAGGGGGCACAGGGTCTCCTGGAAGAGTTGGACTTACCCAAGAAAGATGGCTGGAAGAGGGCCTCAGGGCACCTGAACCTCTCATTGCCAATGGTGATGACCTGGCCATCAGGGAGTTCATAGCTCTTCTCCAGAGAAGAGCTAGAGGCAGCTGTGGCCATCTCCTGCTCAAAATCCAGGGCAACATAGCACAGCTTCTCCTTGATGTCACGCACAATTTCTCTCTCAGCTGTGGTGGTGAAGCTGTAGCCTCTCTCTGTCAGGATCTTCATGAGGTAGTCCGTCAGGTCACGGCCAGCCAGATCCAGACGAAGGATGGCATGAGGAAGGGCATAACCTTCGTAGATGGGCACAGTGTGGGTAACACCATCACCAGAGTCCATCACAATACCAGTGGTACGACCAGAGGCATACAGGGACAACACAGCCTGGATGGCTACATACATGGCTGGGGTGTTGAAGGTCTCAAACATGATCTAAGGAGAGAAAAAGGGGTTGAGTCAACACCAGAAACCAGGGTTCTCGCTACAGGTATACACTAAATCCATGCAAGTGCTTTGACTTTTGTCCCTAGATAAGAGAACTTCACTCCCCCTCAAAGTCCATGCTTATCTTGCCTGGTCTCCACCCACGCCTGCCAGGTGAGAGCCTGAGCAGGGCCACCATCACCACCACAGACCCATCCACATGTCACAGCAAGGAATAAAACAGATGCCAAGTAAACTATACAGGACAGTCACTCAAGGCTGGTCAATGGATTAGTGTGGCTAGTCAGAAATGGCAGTTAGACAAGTTGCTAGTTCAGTCTCAGAGAAAGCCAGCTTTTAGAAGAGCAAACAAAACCTGTCAAGGTCCAGCAAAGAGGAGACTCAGGTCAGGAAAGGAAAACCCTGTAAAGATGGCAAAAAAGGGAGAATAGTGGTGAAGGAGGAGAGAGAACAATATGGAAGAGGAGAGCTGGCCGGCAGCAACATCTGCTGGAGCTCCAAACTTGAGTCTCTACACACCTGTGTCATCTTCTCTCTGTTGGCTTTGGGGTTCAGGGGAGCCTCTGTGAGCAGCACAGGGTGCTCCTCAGGGGCTACTCTCAGCTCATTGTAGAAAGTGTGGTGCCAGATCTTCTCCATGTCATCCCAGTTGGTGACAATGCCGTGTTCAATGGGGTACTTCAGGGTGAGGATACCTCTTTTGCTCTGGGCTTCATCACCAACGTAGCTGTCTTTCTGGCCCATACCAACCATCACACCCTGCACAACAAAGAACAAGCAGTGAGAAGAGCTGAAGGGCAAGCCCTACTAGGTGGAACAGCCTCCTTTTCCCTCCAAACCAGGTCTTCAATTACTGTCCCCATTCCATGAATAAAGGTATTTGGTCAACTGCTCCAACACAAAAGCTCTGCAGGACACCACGTTCCCCACCAGTTGTGTTGCAGCACAGAAGCCTCTTGGGTCATTAAGTCAAGTAGAAGGGCTTCTTGAAGCTCAACGCTTCTCCAGGAACCGCTTCCACCCAAAACTCTCCCTTTTTGCCCATTAACGAGTACACGTGTGTGTGTGTCCCCGGCCACCTACCTGATGTCTAGGGCGTCCCACGATGGAGGGGAAGACAGCACGGGGAGCATCGTCCCCGGCGAAACCGGCCTTGCACATACCGGAACCATTGTCAACAACGAGCGCGGCGATATCATCATCCATGGCTGGCTGCGGGAGGAGGGGGACAGAGGCGACATGAGCATCACCGCCGGGTCACACCGCCGGGTCACACAACCGGTCCCCACCGCGGCGGGCGGGAAGGGGAAGGGCTAGCGATGGCCCCTTCCCCACCCATTTCCTTCCCGCCAGAGGGGGCGGCGCTTTCCCCGTTCACCGATTCGGGACAAAGGAAGTCCCCGCCGCCCTCTCCGCGATATTACCATAAAAGGCAATGGATGGAGCGCGCGCGCCGCTTTCGGGGGAGGAAGGCGGGGGG
>VXBJ01006693.1:105106-122186 GCA_013400055.1 Nycticryphes semicollaris
CCTTGTGGGGAAGGGGCTCCAGAGCTGCTGCATGGAGGACCCTCACTCTTCCTGTCTCCCCCAGGCACCAACACACGTTTCCTTTGGCTTTTAAGGCCGGATTCTGCATTTCCATCACTCCTGCAAGAGAGGAAAAGCCCCCCTTGTCCCCCCTCCCTTTCCCCCCACACCGTACAACATCCCGGTTTCCATTTAAAGGAGCGACTGGAAACCATTTTCTCTCCCATCCAGCTTTTTTTCTGGGTTTTTTTTTTTTTTCTCTTTTTACATGTGGAACAGATTAAGCTTTTCCAGGAGGGTCAAAACGGGTTGGTTTTTCATTTTTTTTTTTGCCTTCCAACTTGCAGCGCTGTCACCGGCACAGGCCGAGAGCCCACCCGCTCGCCCCCCTTGCCCACTCCTGCCCGTCACCAGCCCCAGCCGGGATGGAGGGACGAGGCCTCGGCTGTAAGGAAAGCACAGAGGTAAAGGCCAGAGTGCACAAATTTATTTACAAAAAAAATTCAAATTACAATATAATACAGGAAACTTTTTACACACAGAAGATTAGAACAGTTTACTACCAGAAAGTAAAGAAAAATATTTTTTGTTTTCTTTTTTTCCTTGTTTTTGTTTTTTATTTATTTATTTTTTAATAAACCACCTATTTATTTTCAGCTATCGTTATACAAAGTTGCAGAACATGCACAACTTTACAGGGTTTCTTTCTTTTTTTTATTTATTTTTTAATATAACGCTTTGCTAAGTGCAAATACTAAGTTTCTCTCTCCACCCTTTTAAGGCAAGTAAAATGGGACACTGCAATTAACCGTAAGAAGTACCTGTTACGGGATCAGCCTGGGCACAGCAGCCTCCCTGTCCCCTTCCAAATGGTTTCGGGGGTCTGTGGGGCAGGAAAACGGGATGCAGGTGTCGGAGACGAGCTCACGGAGGCTCCGGTGGGTGCGCAGGAAGTTTTGGTGGGGTTTTTTTTTTTTTTGTTCTTGCTTTTTAAACTAAATCAGCAGAGACCCAAGCGCTGTGAGAAACCACACCTGGAGGTCTCTGGGGCGGGAGGGGAGGAGCAGCCCCGCGCCGTGGAGTAGTTGTTGGTGAAATGGGGGTTTTCTTCGGGGAGAGAGGCAGCACCCGAGAGCCCAGCGTCGCCCCATGGCTTGGGGCTGCTCCCCATCACAGACCAAGCATCGACTTCTCTCGGCCACAAATCAGCTCATGGTTTTGCAGGGGACATGGGGACAGCGGTGCCCTCTCCCCCTACACCTACTGCGCTCCTCCAGGACCATCACCGCTGCGCCACAGCAGCAGGAGACGCTCACATCTGAAGCACAAGGACAGATCATGGACACTGAAGTCCCCTCGATAGCCTGACATTCTCCATCCCTCTCGCTCCATCTCTGCACTTCCCTCTGCCAAGGCTGAGCTCCAGACACCCCCCGCCCCCCCGCATCTCTAGACACGCACTAAAAAATGGGATTAGGCCATCGTTTTTAGCTCATGCTCCCAGGCACAGAGTGCTGTGTGACAAATTCACATTTCCTGCGTAGCCTGGGCCACCAGTTCAGCAGCAGAGCTGCGTCCCAGCTGCCCAACACCCCTTTGCACAAGTAGGTACTGGGGGACAACCATGACCACCCTGCTGGAGTGCCATAGAAAGCCTGGAAGGGCTTGTCCAAGCCAGCCCTTGAGCCCGGTATCTTGGCTATTAAACCCCCAGGATTCCCTTTCCATCCGAAGAAGCCACCCTGTGTCTTCTGAACCTGGGTCTGTTTTCTCCCAACACAGCCCTTCCCAAATCCATCGGGACACCCCGCTCCCGACTACTGCAGGAATCACTCGGTGCAAGGCGGGGTTTAAACCTGGCTAAAACCCAGCCAGTGACACGGCTCCTGCAGCCCCCAGGCTACTTCCAGAAATAAATTAAAACAAACAAAGCAAATGGCAGCAGCAAGGGAATAGCACCCGGTTATTAATGCTAAAGAGAGCTCGGCACCGAGGGGCCGGAACAGAGCACTCCACAGAGTACCTTCAACCCATAGACAGTGCTTAAGAATGGAGGAATTGCTGACTCAGCTCCAAAAAAGCATTGGGAGTCCCCTCTGGGAGCCCCTCCTGGGGACAACAGTCCCCACACGCTGTCCCCTGGCCATGGAGGAGGCTGCCTCTCTCCGGGAGCATCCCACTGCCCGCCCGAGGAGATGCTGTGCCCAGAACGATCACGGAGAGCTGCAAGCAAAGGTCTGGCAGAAGCTTTCTGAAATCAAATAAAACCCAAAAGCACCTGGATGCTCAGATATGGGGGCGGAGAGGGAGAAATAAAAGGAGAAGTGCAGGCAGTGGGTTCCCAGCAGGATGGAGCAGGATGCAGCCCAGACCAAGCCGCTCGGGGAACCGCAGCAAAACTGGGCTGTTGAAAAGCCACCCCAGTGTTTCCAGGAGGAGGTGTGTTGGGTTTTTTTTCCCCCTCTCCAACCATTTTCTCTCCAAGAGGGGGCCGTCACCAGAGAGCCCAGCCCATGGTTCTGTGCCAACTCTCCTCCCACAGCCCAGCAACTATAACCCTCCCCCCACACACACACTGCTGCTTCTTCCAAGGAAATTTTGCTTTTCCCAAATCCTCACTTCCTAAGCCCAGCAAAACTCACACTGGCCTTTTAAACACGCTTTTCCAAAGTCAATTAAAGTGAAAGACACATTTTTCAGTTTAAGCTGCTGCAGGAAGCAGCAGAAGGCTCTGGCTGCCCCATGGGCTGTGGGGTCTCAGCTCAGGGGGCTCACAGCTCCACGCTGGTACTTCCTAAGTCTTCTGCCACAGCACACACCACCACCTACGCACCCAGCCGGGGATCTGCCCACACAGTTGTTGCAAAGAAAGGGTGCACATGAGTCACAGATGCTTCTAGCAGCTGTTTGAGGAGCTGCCAGGAGCAGGGGGGCAATTTGGGATGTCAGGTGAGAACGGAAAAGCAAAGGCACCCAACTTGGGGGGGAAAAAAAAAAACCAACCCAACCCTGAGCTCGTTGAAGGGGGCAAAGCTCAGTTCAGCCAAACAGAGTGGCCAAGTCGTCTGCTTCTTGCTAAAACCCCCGAGACAGAACATGGTTCTGGGCTTCCCTACCAATATCTCAGCAATGAGCTTGGCTGCTGCATCCCCTCGCTCTGCTGGCACAGTGAGAAACGCTAAAACCACAAAGTTTACTTGTACTGGAACAACTTCTTTCTGCTGGAAGGTGCCAGCAGGCTAGAGGAATGCTGGAGAGCATGGGAACCCCAGCCTTGTGCCTCAGCGGGCAGCTGAATCCTGTCACCTTGTTCCTGAAGGTCTTACTCAGGTGCCAAATCTCCCTTCCCCCAGGACTCACTTGCCTGTGCAGCAGCTGCTCGGGCCAGCAGGAAGGCAGGGTTTTAGGGGAGTCCCCGAGGAACGGGTGCATCCCCGCGCTCCACAAAGTCTCGCTTTCCTTCCCAACAGCTGCCTGAACAGACTTTGTCAAATCAAAATATCTGGATGCCCCAACGTAGGCAGAGACCCCTGGAAAGGCAGCACCGAGCCCTGTGGCAGCACAGGCTGAAATGTTTGATTGCAAAAGGTTCAGAGAAGCTCTGGAGAGGGCTGCAGCGCAGGAAGACCTGAGTCAGAGCAGGTCCCCTTGCAGCTGGTTAAACTGAGAGGGGTAGAGAGGGGAGGGGGTGACATTACCGGGGTGGCTTTCCCCTGTGGTGACTCTGCATCAGGTGCTGTTTAACCCAGGTCAGAACCGGTGTCGAGGCTGAGGGCCAAAGTGCATAGGCAAATTGTGCTCCAGCTGGACGTTGATCTGGGGAAAATCATAGTTCACCCTCATGTTAGGCAACGGGGGGACGTAGGGGGCCGGGATGGGGCCGATGTTGAGGGGGATGTTATTGTACATGGGTCGGACAGGGGGGAGCGGGAAGGGAGGGTGCACGAAGGGATAAGGGGGCATCCGGGGTTGATGGAGGTTCTGAGGAACAGGTCTGGGGATGACTTCAATTCTCTGGATTTTCTTCATGGGCTTTTCCGCAGGAGGGCCGATGCGCTTGAAGCTGTTCTCTGCAGAGGGAGGAGAGAAAAGAACCCGTCATCTCACAAACAAAAACTCACCAGGCTTGGCCCCTGGTCTTACATTTGCAATCAGTACCCTCCATCCCCAGCACGTTCCTTAAACCATGTTCTCCACAGCATCGCCGCTTCCCCCTCCGTGCTCCAGCCACCATGGAGCACTGCACTAGTTTTCCAGGTTGGCTCCTTTCATCAATACTGCACCAAAAGAGGGGGAAATGTGGCCTTTTGCAGGGGTGTGGGGCAGCCCCTTTCATGCCTCTGTGCTCCCCCACCACAGAGCAGAGAGTTGATGCTGCCCAACAGCTACTTTGCCAAGCGCAGAGGACACAGGTCTGTGGATCCATGACACCCAGCACCAAGCAAGAGGTGGACATGAGCCTTGTGTCCCCCTGCAGGGTCTCAGGCAGAGCCTGTGAGTAACAGCACTTTAAAGCTAAACTGGTTCCCAGGAGGAACTGGGCGATCTCTGGAGCAAGATCTGGGTGGTGCTTGGTGCACCACAGCAACACATGGACAAGCCTGGAAGCAACCAGGCCATGGGAAGAATCCAATGAATCCAGGCACTTGTCAGTAGTTGGGAACCCTCTGCTCTCCTGAGGTCCCCAGTCTGATCTCAAAGCACAGGTACACACTGTGTCTTACCTCCATTTTTCTTCCTTTGCTCCTCTTCGGCCTCCTTCTGAATCTCCTGGATTATCTTCTCATCATCTTCCTAGAAATCACAGGAGGACCAAGAGTCAGTGGGTTAATTCCTGCTGCAGCAACCTTCCGGTCTCTCAGTGCTGCTTTTCTTTTCAGCACGTGTTTACACGGGAATAAAAAGTCAAATTCAGCTGCACTGTCCTCGCTGGGGGGTTGGCCTAGGGTTAGCCAAAAAGCCAGGCTGCGATGGGTGATGGCAGCGCGAGTAATTCACACGGAGCCACGGCTGCTCTACGGAGCACGACTCAGATCAGCTTCCCAGGGAGATCACTGCAAAAATCCATTGACTTGATGGAAACCAGAGAGCTGCAACCCAGCTCTGCCCCTCTGAAGAGCTGCTGGAGAGCTGTTAATCTTTTAAATGGCAAGAGCCTATTAAATATTTACATTGAGCTAGCACTTCTAGAGTTTTTGGCCCAAGAGCTGGAATTAACACAACTTAAATCCTGGCTCTAGTAGCTAAACGCTGCGGTGACGAGGCCATTTAGATCTTATCTGTAACTCGGACGAGGGCATAAATCACAATATGATTCTTTAATGTCTGTCTAGAAGTTATGGCAAGACTCTTCAGACCTGCTGCTCAACAAGAACACAAGGACAAACCAGAAATTGAAAGCACCCTTCTGCCTCTCAACGTCAGTTCTCTCAACCCAACAGAGCAGCAGCGAGACCAAACAACGCAGGGAAGTCTCAGGTGGCTGTGGGTACCTAGAGATGGTGTTTATACCACCTTTTACTACATCAAGGGATTGTGATGGATGATGGACAAAGCCCTGGAAGCAGACTATGAAACCTCTGAGTGAGGAGAAGATTGACTGAAGGGATGGCCCACACGGTCCAGGGAGTTCTCAGGCTTTACACGAGGCATCAAACCAGAGAACCACCCCAATCCGTGCTTCACCATCCACTCTCGTGAACGGCTGTGAAAAAATGAGTTTCCTCCCTGCACCACAGCATGCAACAGCTATCGGGGTAACAAACATCACCCTGAACAACTAAAGAGGCGACTCCCTTTTAGCTCCAGCCACAGAAGTCCTCCCCGGTCTCTGCAGGGCTGTATCTGCTGCTGCTGCTTCGTGTCCGTTGGGATAAAACACTAGTCTAGGCAGTTTCCCAGCTCCAATCTCCCGGTCCTGCACGTGTCCAGCAGCAATGCCTGGGAAGGTTGCTAAGATCTCCCCTCCTCCTGCCACCAGATAAGGTTTCCCTGGGAGCCTGAAGTTATCTTAATCTGCAGAAAGCCATCAAACTCAATACTTCCCTCCCTTTCATTATTCCGTGAGTCAATGGTTAAAATTAAGACTTTCCAGGACATGCTATTTATTTCCCCCCATCTCCAAGCAGGCTGCTTCCATGCACTGTTAATTACAGCCAATCCATCTCCATAAAAACTGCTGAAGAATGGCTCTTCTGAGCCTGCAGAAGAACTTCTAATTACCCCCCAAGTATCAGATTGCGACGGTCCCTGGCTGGAAAACAACCTGGGCATCAGCCGCAACGGGCAACCAAACATCCTCTGCTCCTTCGCTGCCCGAGCAGCGCTCTCCAAGGGAGGTTTCAAGAGTTTAATATGTTTTATTCACAGAGTATTTTTTTTTTTTTAAATGCTGTTGGAAACCAGAGACAGCCACCCCTCCCATCTTATTGCCACTTAGTGGAAAAGATGCACCTGAAGGGTTTTTTTTTGGTTGTATCAAATGTAAGAACCGTATTTTAAGCTCAACTGAACAAGAGCACCCTATCTCCTTCCCTCACACAAAGACACAAACCTCACCTTAAGGCCTAGAAACACACAGGAGCCCTTTCTAACTTAAAAAATAATAATAAAAAAAAAGCTTTAATTTTAGTCCAGTTCTGGGATTGACCCTCTGAAGTTGTGCTTTCCAGGGACATCACTGTCCCGCCACTGTCACCTGTGACGCTGCAGCTCCTGCAAACCCCAATGGTTGATACTGGTCAGTCTGGGGAATCGGACACAGCAACAAGTCAACTTTCCGAGGTCCTCCTGCAGCCAGGGCTCCTTGACTTCCCCCCACCCCAGCCCACCCCTCCCAAGCTTTAAACTGCAGCTGACCTCCCCACTAATGAGGGATCCACAAAGCCATCTGCCCCTGGGGCTGGCAGGCCAGCTGCAGGCACACCCGAGGTGACGCTGGGCTTCAATTACCGCAGCTCCCCGAGCGCCAGGGAAATGTGGAACAGCAAACCCCATCTGCCAGGTCTCCAAAGCGATGCCTTTCTCGCAAGGGAAATCTAAACGCAGCGGACAGAGGTCCCTAACTCAACCCCAGCCCCTCTTGGTTCTCAAGGGAGGGGTGGAGGGACACAACACACACCTTGTAGCACAACCCAGGATGCAAAAAAACCTGCCAAGTTTTGGGTTTGTTTTTTTTTTTCTAGATCCAAAAAAGCCCGGATGAGGAGTCTCCAACTAGTTCTGTGACAGCAAATCACAGCAGAGGCACAACAAACCACATCTCCTGGAACAGACGTTACCAGCTTCGTTGCGTCTCTGCTGATCAAAGCGTATTCTCACACCGGGAAGGTTGAGAAATATTTGTACTTAATCCCACATACCAAGTCTGGGCTTCACATTTTTTTTTTGCATCGTTATTTCTGAAAAACTGGTACCCATTAATATAGAAAGAAATAAAACCACACGACAACATGCACCTTCCTACTCCAGAAGCTGACATTAAGCTTGGCAAGTGATGAATACCGCAGGTATCGAAATGTGCTCAGGAAAAATCCACATCCCAGCTGGAACAGAAAAAAACCCCCACGATGGCATGTGCACAGCAAGATAATTTGAGGATATCCATGAAGGGAAGCTGATGTGCAAGTCCTGCCTATTACACACTGCACTGGCACAGCTCAGAATTACATCTGCACCACGCACAACAGTGAATTTTGCAAAACGCCACTGATTCTTGGAGAAGTGAAGGCTGTTTTTGTGATTCCACAGCTAATCGGAGAGAGCCGACAGATTCAGCCAGGGGTGAAGCACCCACACCAAAAAATTAAGTTTTCATTAGCGCACTTACGGCTGGCTCTTGCGGTTAAAAAAACAACCCCATTTAATGTCACATGGGGTGGAGGCTGCAGTTACAATTTCAAAAGCCTCTTGTGTCCCTTTTCCTGAGCGGGTTCAAGCCCCCTAATAAAGGATTAGATTATAATTTTAATAGCCTGCTCACAGGCTGTGTGGATTGAAGGGATTTATCTTGTCAAGTTAACAGTCATCTTCCTGTCAGCTGCCTTGCCTACAGCAAAAGACAAAAAAAAAAAAAACCAAGAAAGAAAAAAGCAACTGAAAAAGCAAAAAGCAACACCCACACACACACACCCCCCCCCAAGGCCGGGTGGAGGGTGGTCTCAGCACTGGTCATCTGTGGTTTTTCAGTGGGGCTGTACCCCAGCTCTCCTCCCGAGAGAGAAAACGCAGGGCGATGCTTCAGTGTGGCCCTTCCCCAGGCTCCGCTGCATCACGGGAGAAGGGAGGTGGCCAAGGGAATAATGCAAAGGATCCAGGAGATGCCTTCACCCTTCTTATCTGCAAACACTGCAGAAAGCAAGCGTGGGTATTAAGAGCAGCTGCATTTCTAAGTGGTAAAACAGGACCCCGAGCTTTGCCCTCAACTCAACAGCACCACGCTCTTTGCCGGAACAATCCCCAGCCAAAGTTTTTGGGCATCCCCAGCCAAAAAAGAAAAAAAATTTATAAATAAGAATGCTCGTCCCTGGCCAGTCCGAGAGCCTGCTCCTGCGATCCCCCACCTGCCAAAGGATCTCGGGATGGAGGCGGCTTTTTCCCTTCAGCCCTTTCCCACTGAATCCAGGGAATGTGGAGAGGATGGATCCAAGCGCGGCAGAAAGGCCGGCTGGGTCTGTGGATGGATTAACTGATGAGCTGGGCTGCGTTGCTGAGTGAGGCACCTTTTCAGGGCAGGGAGGCTCCTTTCAACAATGCAGGTACGGAAAAGCCACGTCCAGCATCCAGGCAGAGCCCTGCATGCAGGAAGAGCCACTGGAGAAACGAAACAGCCCATCGGGAAGAAGAAAATACAGCAGCAAAGGGGATAAAAGCTCCGTAAATCACATAGAGGCAACCTTCCCCCTCCACCTCCCGAAATAAAACCTCCTCTGCCCACAACAAAAGTGCCATCCACAAAGCATTTGAAAGCTCCATTTTTATCTGCTGTGCTTCTTGTTATCTTTAATTATTAAGTGTCATGGGGAAAGGGCTGCCTGCCTCCTGAAGAAGGGAAAAGGAGAGACCTGGTAACTATCTGTGGGCTGTGCAAGCCCTCCCCTGCCTTTGGAAAGTGCCTTCCCCATCACTGCCTCCCCCTTCCTGGCTTTTTACTGCTTGCTTTTTCCACATACGTGTGGCCGCAGCCGTTCCTCATCAACTTGAAATGATTTTCTTTTTGGTTTTTTTTTTCCACAAGGGAGGCTTCCAAAGGCCTGAAGAGGGTTTTTTTTTTTGTGTGTGTGTGTTTTGGTTTTTTGTAGGTTTTTTTTTTCTGCTGTTTCAAATCATTCCCAGATCAGCTGGGGAGAGGCTGAGCAAGAGCAGGCACGGGCTGTCTCCGGCGTGTTCCTCCCTGCAGCAGGAAGCAAGGGATGAAAAGCGGGATGTGCTGGAACTGGAACTGGGCATCCGCAGCGCTGCAGGAAAAAGGGNATTTCAGCACCATTTGATGGCTTTCTGGGAATACAGTGGGTTAAGCGTATGCTTGTGATTAAGGCATTTTACAGCACGATAAAAAAACATAATAAATACAACCAATACCCTAAATTTAGGGATTTAGGGGTGTTCCCCCCCAATTCCTAAAGGCAGTGCTGTGCACTGCATGCATTTCCTTAATGCATTTGAAGTTTTACACGGCCTTTGCTCAACATCATCCGTTTATAACGCCAGAAGGAGGGATAATTGCAAACACCTTATAATGATTAGTTTTCTGCTTTGAACCTTAACGATGGGCATTTGGGAGTGTTTTAAGAGTTTACTGAAAACATCTTAAACTTTAAAGCCAAAAAAAGAAAGCTGCTTTGCAGTATTATTGATAGCCCAAAGACGAGTATTAAATTAAAAATAATGCACCCGAGGGCAGGACCTGGTTTACCAAAACAGCCAGAATTTGCACGAGTCGGATTGCATCGGGGGATTTGTAGAAACCCGTCAAAACGCACACATTGGCCTCAGGTTTCCTACAGGTATTTAGAAATCAGGGGAAAAACACAGCCCCGGCGCGCCGGAGCCGGCTGATTTCCGAGCCGATTCCCATCACCACATCCCCAGGCTTTGTCCCTGGCAATATTGCATCAGCCCCTCCTGCGGCCAGCAGCGGCTGGGCAAGCGGAGCCAAAGCCAGCACGGGCCAGAGGAAAAGGCACACGAGGACTTTTGGCCAAGCCAGCTTAGTGACAAGAGCTCCTGGCCCCGTGTTCGTCCCCTACGGGGGCACAGGGCACCCAGTAGCTGGAGAAGAAAAGCAGTGATTAAGCGATTACTGCCCGCCAGCCTGGGAGCTGCTGACCACAGCCTGATTTGCAGCTTGTCTTTGAGCCAGCAAATAATGCACCGGTACTTTTAAATTAGACTCGAGCCTGATTACAGCGTGGGGACGAGATTTTAACTAACCTTTTATTATGGGAAATTTTGAAGCGTCTGCTTTACTCTCTCAAGATCACTCGAGACAAAGACTAACAGATGCTGCAGTTCCTAGAGGACTGCCTTTAATTTGTTTTTAACCCAAGCTAATGAATAGGTTTACTTATACTTTTGCAAGAATCCTCTCAGACTCGGAAAACATTAAACATTTGGAAAAGAACAAAGGTTCCCTATTTTAAAGAAACCTGATTTTTGCCTTGACTGCATCTAGTCCAATTCCCCTGCAGTGAGCAGGGACATCTTCAACTAGACACAGTAAAAGCACTGCATTTATAGTCATTACAAGGAAAGATGTACATGTCCAAAATAGTTGCAGCTTCATAGAATCACAGAATGGTTTGGGTTGGGAGGGACATTTANTCCTTCTGATCCTTTTTGTGGCCCTCCTTCATACCTACCCTATTAACTCCTGCTTACATCCCACACGAGAGTACAGATTGCCCAGGTGGCACTGGGATAGCGTCACTAAGCCCCTTACGAAGGGGGACAACACACACAGGTATCCATCATTCCAGCCTTGGAAGCCAAGAGTTGAGCTTCACGTTATTCTTTGCACTGCAGTGAGGGCAGTCACCCAGTAAAGGAAACAAAAAAATAAATAATAATAGCAGGCAGCACCAGCTCTGTGCTGACGGTGGGAAATTTTTCTTTGCCACAACATTGGTTAATTAGAGAGAGCTGGAAAAAGCCTGGTGACAGTGCCCTCTTTGTGCTGCTTATTTATTTATTTATTTTAAAGTACAGTACGAGCTTTTTGAGAGGCCTCATGTTTTCCCTGGCTCTGAACAAATGCCATCACCCAGCACAATCAGCAGCCTGACGGGAACAAAGGATGCCAGCTCTGCTGAACCCTGAATCGCATCCTGGTGGAAAAGGGGGAGGAGTGGGACAGGAATCCAGGGAAGGCATAGCCAGGTGTCAGAAACGCCACAGGGGTGGCAAGAAGGAGGTGGCTCTGCTTAGTTTAACACCTCGGATTGATAGGAGGGAATAAAGGCAAGCAAGGAGAGGAGTAGGAAGTTTATGCTGATTGGGATCCTGCTGGGAGATCTCCAAGAGCCCAGGCAGGAGGGAGAGATTTAGGCAGGAGGGAGAGATTTAGATTGGCTTTTCTTTGGCTTCATACAAACGCAGGATTGAGCATATCACTTGCGGAAAGAGGGGCTGGAGTCAGGCTCTGGGAAGCTGCATCGGTCCGAGACAAAGACGTGTTGGGAAAAACAAAGCTCAGAGGAGCCCTGGGATGGCAGATCCACATTCACGTTGTTCCACTGGTGGCTGAAATCAGGAAATTTGACTCCTGCTCCTACCTACGCTCCTTCTGGATTTCTGGTGTCAAAGAACTCTATTTACAGAGAAGCTGCACTAGGTTTTCCCATGCCTGGCGCAGCTACGAGCTGTATTAAGTTACTAGAGCTTCCCTTAGAGCTCGGGCTGTGCTTCAGTTCTCCCCCTTGCAGCTGTTGATAACAGCCGTGAGAACGGACCCAACCGTCACTTCGGACCGTTGTTTGTGGGCCCTTTTCCCTCCTCTCTCTGCTCTCAGAGCGAGCAGATGATCCGGCCACCAAAAAGGCTTCCCTTGACTCCAAGAGGCAAAGCATCGCGGCTGCACAATTAGGAACGAATCCCAATAATCCCAGCGCCTGCTACCGTGCCTGGTGCCAGCACACAGTCCCTCCCACCAGCTCCTTCCCCAAGCCCCCCTCCCCAGAACGGCTCTCAGAGACAAAATTGTCTAAAAGGAGCTGGTTTTCCCTAAAGCAACACCCGTTCCTTCCAAGTCGCGGTCAGATGTGACTCTGTGCCGCTGCAGGCTTCCAGGGTGTTTTTCTATCTGCCTTGGGAAAGGGAAAAAAAAAAACAACCAAACCCCAAAGTCACGCTGTCTAAAAGCAGCCGTTTTCCTCTGGTGCAAGGCATGTGCTTGAACGCGCTGGGACGGAACGGTCATTGAAATCAGGGCGGGAATCATTCACAAAAGTCCTTGGTTACTTACTGTGGGATCCGTCCAGAGAGAGCACTTTGCACAGTCCTGGCAGGGAGCCCCGGGGGAGCGGGGGTGTTGGCAGAAGTGGTCGTACCCGTTAATGGCAGCCCGGCAGAGGTAGCACATCTGAGCACCGCAACGGCAGGACATGCGGTTGCAACCCTCCGATTTAATCAGGCCGGTCCCACACTTGTGGCATTTTCTAATTCGGGCGGCTGTCATCTTCTCTTCTCTGCAAGGCAAGAGGAGGGAGAAGAATTAAGAGAAGGGTTGTTTGCAGTCACCATCCTGCAGTAAAATCACTATTAGGCTACCCCAGTGATGCTTTAACACCACCCCCCCCCCTCCCCACCACCTTTCCCAGCATCTCTCCCCATTGTTCCTCCTACGCCATCCCCACGGCCCACCGCTGTTCCAAGGGGGTCTGGGCTCAGCTCCACTTGGAGCCAACCCACGGCAACTCAAGAATAAATTAAGTGAAGGAAAGTCAATCACCGGCCGCGTTCTGCAGGCCCAGTCCCCGTTTCCACGCGAGCCAAGACTCTGGCAGAGCCAGGCTCTGGCTTGGGAGGAATTTAAGCCGTAAGTCGAAGGGCCAAAGGGCACACGGATGCTTGACTTGGCTGAGGAGAAAATACAGCTCGGGTGATACAGTTCATGAAAAGCAAACCCTTGGCTGTCATCTACCAGCCAGTTTTATGTCTGCCTGTTGCTCCGGCTACAAAATTGCCACGACTATATATTTTTCCCCAACCCTGGCTGCTACGCTCCAGATTTATTTGGTTTTTGTTAAATTTAAATCAGCAGCTGAAAAACGATCACATCTTTCCCCGTAGAGACTGGGCTTTCCCCTCTTCTCTTAAGATTCTCTCCATACGTTTTCCAGAAGTTATTGCTTTCGGTTCAAGAGAGGGGGTTGACTCTAACGGAGCACAAATGGGAACCCAGGACAAAGCACAGTCCCTGTCCCCATGAGACATCCTGGCAGCAAACACACGCTCCAGTGCAAAGGCTCAGCTCGTGGCAGTACTATTTTGGCACAGAAATGGAGGAAAGCCTTGGCCATTTAATTAAAAGACTTAAGAATATAAGTTGTCATCCTAAGGGCCAATTTTCTGACCGCTGGAGATCACGTTGCAATTTAATTCACAACCTAGAAGTGAAATCTGATGACAGGAGAGTAAAGAGACTGTGTTTTCACGGAGGGAAGCACAGTTCTCTGGCACTGGGGAACCATCTCCCTCAGCCAGGCACCTCCATCCAACTGCTTCAGTGGACCTGCAAAGTCCACATATGTTTGGGAGGCAACAGGGAAGGACTTCAGGGGAGGATCACAGCAGGAAGCCAGGCTATAGCACAGCCCCACAAACTGCTCCGTCAGCACAACTGGAGGAGCTGGGAAGGGAATGGCGAGGTGGGAAATTCAGCCGCCTTTCAGCTTCCCAAAGCTCCCCCACAGTTACACCTGGCCTGAGCTGCACCCAGGCGCTTGGAGATAAGCTAAAAATAGAGACAGAAAACCAACTTGAAGCTGACTTTCCTCTGAGCTGCAGCTGCTCTTCCCTCTGCTACTCAACAGGATGCTGCTGATGCAGAGGATTTTTTTTTTTTTTCAATTTTTTTTTTTTGGAAACTTTGAGCAAGGCAGGAAGTTTGCCCTGAACTCCAGCTGCGCTTCCCTTTCCTTACGCAGGGCTTCAAAAAGGAAGCTTTTATTGTATCAGGCAGTAAGACTCATCTATCCACAGCAATGTTCCTGCTAAAGGTTTTGAAACTAATTTTTCCTTATTAGGGACATGACAACTCGTTCCTCCTCCCTCTCACCCTTCTTTCCTACAGGGAAAGGAGTGGCAGAGAAAAAAAAGTCATATCAAACGTGTAAAAAAAAATCTTGGTTTGAATTAAGGACTGCAGGATGAGCAAGGAACAGTCATTCAGGCTCCCAGTGGTGGAGCTTTCCAGCCCCTCCTCGTGCCAGACAGACTAAATCAGAGGGGAAAGGATTGGGCAATTCGGGCAAGTCCCATTCCACTGCCCCAGGCACGCAGCTCCGTGGATGAACCTTCCCTTATTTCCTAAAGGTAGAGGATTTTGTCATTTACTGTAGTAATGAGAGAGAGAGAGATAAATCAGACTTCGTAAGGTTTTGGGGAAACATTCAGGATTTACACACAAGTATTTACAAACGTGACTCCATTCTGTAACAATTTCAACAAATCTGTTAGAGACAATCTTCTGTGAGACAATCTTCTGTGAGACAATCTTCTGTGAGACAATCTTCTGTGAGACAATCTTCTGTGAGACAACACGTCCCCTCCCTCAAAGCCAGAAGGTAGAAGCTGAGCAAACCCTGCTTTGTCTCGAGACTAGATTTTCAAAGGGCAATAACGACTTGCTGTGAGTCAATGCACTTCTCTGCCTCTGAGCAACACCTCCCTTCTCCCCCCTGAAGCAACACTGATGGGGGTTTCTCACCTCCCAGATGGACCAGGTGCCAGCCTGTGAGACGCTGGGCCAGCCAGAGGAACAGGCTGGTCTGGTGACAACTCTCCCACGTCCTCGAATTACCAGCTGGATCCGCTGCCAAGCATCTTTCGCAGAACGAAATCCCATCCCGGGCACCTCCTGACCCCTTGGCTTTGAGGTCCCTAGCACATCCCTGACAGAAGGTAGTGACACCCAGCAGAACATTGGAGTCTCTGCGAGCCACAAGAACAGAGGGGTTTCTCACTCCCCTCCACACCAGAGTGTTTTGCTATTACCAGTTCATTCATCTCCCCGCTTTTGCCTGGCTGTGGGTTTTACTTACATGGATGTCCTGTATTTGATGTCATCCTTCTCAGCCAGCTGCTCACAGGTGAGGTTCATGTGCTCCTTCCACAGGCCCTGGCACTTCCGACATGTTTCCTGAGGAGGAAAACAGTTATTAAAGAAAGAGAAGACCCAGCACGCTGCTAACAGCATTAGGAGTTGGAAAAATACCCATCTCTTCCCCCACCACGCTGCAGGTTCTTAGTTGAGGATGGTCTCCTTAGTTGAGGTCTGTCCTCCACCCAGAATGAGTCTGTCAAGAACAGGAGCCAAGGAGTTTGTAAGGGACAAGAACCCAGGTACGAAACAAGTCCGTAAATAAATCCTTGTTCACCTAAACCTCATGGAACAACTGCCAGGTTCTCTGGTTACTTCCCCAAGGAGGCTCCAGAGATAAAACCACAGTGCTAAAAGACATCAAGTTCATCTGTTTCCAGACCAAAATCCTTCCCCTTTCATACAAGGAGCTTCTAATTCAGCAGCAATGGAAGCCTCACAGCTGCATCAAAACCCTCTGCTCCCCCGTGCCTACGGGCAAATCCATGTTATGCTTTCTAAAACCTCACAAAATAAAGTTACAGCAGTTTCTGTGAGTAAACATTAAAAATGCAGGATGTGGACAACTGTCCATAAAACACTGGTGGAATACGAACAAATATTTATGAATTTAACCAGAATGGCTGAACTAAACTTAGAGCGAGTGACTGAACCCTACTGTTCTTGTAAACTCTTTAGCAAAGAGGCTTTAAATCCAGGACTGGCAAAGCTGTGTGGAGCAGGAGAGCGTGGAGGCACTCTTGGCAAGGAACTTGGACTAAGACTAGAGTTAGAGCTGGTTTCTCGGTTGGCTAGCCAAAGAAAACATCATTTTGTTTTGGGTCAAACAAGAGATTTTTCCTTTAATTTGAGGAAGATTAGAAAACATCCAAATCAAACTTGGAAAAAGTACACGTTTCACAATCCAACTGTTTCATCTTCAGGATGGCTGGGGCTCAGGCTTTTAAATCCAACTTTCTTCCCCTGGCAGGAAAACCCGTACGGCTGAGAAACATCCTCGTCACCTCCACACCAAAGAAAGTCCCAGAAGAGCTTTGCCCAGCTCTGGACACACTCTTAGTGAAAGACACTGATTGCAGAGACAAATCTTTTCTGATTGCATTACCTTTGCTTTATTTTAATGAAGGGATTGGCGGGTTCTGTGACACACGATAGAAGTAACTGCTTAAAAACACACGTAGGCAGCAAAACTCTTTTGATCGCGAATCAGACAAACAGGATGAAGACCAAAGCTTCCGAGGAAGCCACCCCTGGGAAGGGGTGCAAAATGTTGACTGGTTTGTATTTGTGCTTGCTGGGAGATGCGTTACAGCCTGTGCTTTCATCTGGAGAATTAAAGGCTCCCCATCCCGGCTGGAAAGCCGGACACGTTTGCAGGCTGTAGGGGAAGGGCTGTAGTAAGAGGAGAGCCAAGCGTGTGACCGCGTCTCAAAAGCTCAGCGGAGGATTTTGTGATCCCTCACCTTGCAAACGCAGCCCTTGGCACTCAGGCACCGCTTTTAAGGGGCAGTAAATGCCTCGGTTCCATTGATCCTCATGAATCATTCATCGTACCCTGCGTTTTCCTGCTCGAGCTGCTAAAACAGGCACCATTTTGCCTACGTTTGTTTCCAGGGCAGGTCTGTCTGTTATCGGCACGGGACAATCAGACTCGGAGCCGGTCACGTCCCTCGATAAGGACCCACCATCCCCTTTTACTTATGACACCTAGCCACATGCCATCCTAGGACCAAAAGTGACATAGGTTTGGGGGGTTTTTTT
>VXBJ01006693.1:122315-186144 GCA_013400055.1 Nycticryphes semicollaris
CCCCCATCAAGGGTTAAAACCAGCCTCTGGAGCCTTGCCACACAGAACCACTTTCACACGCCAGCAACAAAGATTTAACAGCTTTTTGCCAGAAGGGTTGGCACACTTTACAGCCAGGAGCCTACTATTCCCAATTACTTAACTCCAGGAGCCTTCTTCGCTGCCGAATTAGAAACGATGCCCTTCCGAAGCAGATGGCACCGCTTAGACTTTCCTACCAACTCACTCCTTTCTGCCTTTGGTTACTACCACCGTCCTCACCCTCCCCAGTGCGGGTCTTTAGAAACCAATGGTCTCCCTTGAGCTGAGAACTGCTGGTATTTGCCAAAACGTTGCCTCCTGTGCCCAGGAGAAGGGAAGAGGCACAGAGGCAGATGCCCAAACGCGCTGGGATGGCTTGAGATAGGAGGTATGGGGTTCTCTGTCTTGCTGTGACCGCTCCACAGTGAGTGCCACCACAGCTGTGGGCATTTATGGGATCACAAAATGGTTCGGGTTGGAAGGGACACTAAAGATCATCAAGTTCCAACTCCCTGCCCGGGACAGGGACACCTCCCACCAGCCCAGGTGGCTCCAAGCCCCATCCAGCCTGGCCTTGAAGCCCTCCAGAGATGGGGCAGCCACAGCTTCTCTGAGCACCCTGGGCCAGGCTCTTACCACCCTCACACCAAAGAATTTCTTCCTGATATCTAATCTGAATCTCCCCTCTTTCAATTTAAAACTGTCACCCCTTGTCCTATCATCCCTCCCAAGACACATTGGCCAGAGGGTGCTGCAAATCCGTGGCCAATGCATCCCCTGAAGGAGGTGTCCCTGTGGCTTCCTAACTCCTAGTGTTACCTGGTGCTGCTTCTGACCAAGCCACATCCTCTCCAGAACAGAGGAAGGGGACAAAACAGACAACACAAGTGCCATTAGCAGAACTCGATGTGGCTTCTCTCCTTGTTCTACCCAAGACAACGGCACTCCACTCTGCCATCTAAAACTCTCTTTCCACAAAGACAGGGAGGAAGCCCAGGGTTCAGACAAAGGCTCCAGCGCCATAACTGAGGTCCCAGCCCTCGCCCCAGAAAAGAAAAACAACCTTTTTTTCATTTTTACTCTTCTTTGAAACCCACCTGCTCGGCTGATGAGGGTTTTGCACGCCTCACGTGATGACAACTCCGCTACAATTTCCATGGGGGGTTCTTTTATTTTAGAAATAGCTTTTTCTTCGATGAAGAAACAACTCTGCCATTACCATATTAATTAGCCTAAACAGACAGTAGGATGGCTGTTTTTTTGCACGCAGCCTAGATGATTTCTATTGTAAGAGCAGCACTTGGCACTGAGACTGGCAGCGCCTAAACACAAAGAGGGAAAACAAGTCCTTCCCAGCCCAGAAGTCTTCTACTCCAAACCCCCCAGCTGAGAAACAAGTCTGTCCTCCCAGACCTCTCCTCCAGCATCTTGTCCGCCAGCAAACCCTGACCCTCTTGTGTAGGGGTACCCGATGAGGGAAAGCACTTTCTGTTTCAGTTTTAACAGCTTTTCAGTTAAATTAATCATTTCTGGATGGTGTGAACTCCGTATGTCTCTCCTCCCCAGTCCCACCCCTCCTTGCAGGCAGGTCCAGCGAAAGCAGCTCAGGCTTTTGGTGTGAGGGGCAGGGTGTTTGCAGAATCCTTGGCATTGGCAAAGGGCTCCGAAGCAGGCATGGAGGCAGGAGATGAAGTATCTGCTGCCTGTTACATCTGCCCGAGCTTGGCAGGCAGCCTGGGACAGTCCATTAATGCTCCGGGCTGGGCCGGTGGAGAGGAGGATGTGATGGAGAGGGTGTTTAATCGCACACTGTAATCTCCTCACTGTACATCTGTTAGAGGTAGTGGCTCTGTTTCCTCTCGCTGGCCGCCAGGAAGCAGCCGGGATTAACACAAACATGTTTGGGTTCAGGAGGATCCTTTGTTCCCAGGGTCAGCACTGCGGATACGCAGCTCTCGGCGCTCAGGGCCAGCCTGGCCAAGGGCAACCAGTTTGCTTTTAGCACAGGCATCACAATCTTCAAGGCTCCTTGTTAATTGCCCCTGCACATAATGAAGGTAGATGGGAATGTTTTACATGAACCTACCACCTTCCTCAGCGCTTCTGCTGGTGCTTGCAGTGGATTAGGCAGTTTTAAGAGACACCCTAAACTTTTTTTTTTCCACTCTGCCATCTACTAAAAATAACTCTCCAAGGTCCAGCCCTTGGTTGGGGTTGGGGGGAACCCAAGTAACCCACTTCTCCCTGCCAGTCTCCGTGTCCTTTCAGCTACAGTCGGGCTCTTGTATGCGCTACCGGCGATGTAGATGCACTGGCTTTCCTGGTTTCACCCCAAACAAATGCCACATGGACGAAAACATCAGATGACGGGCACGGATCGCTGCCCGGCTGCCCACGGCATTCCTGCCTGCCCGCTTCTTCTGGAGGAGTTTACACGAAACCCTTCACTGATCGAGCAAAAGGCGAAGGGAGGAGGGGAAGCTCGGCTTAAACACCAGCAGGGGACGGACTGGGCTGTCATCACCGCCCTCCAGCTCTCAGTGGTGGCTCTGAACGGGGTCCAGCGCTCGCCTTAGCTCTCCATATGCTGCTTAATTAAATCCTTGCGCCGTGCAGCTCCCCCTGCGTCCCCCAGGAAGGGCGAGTTGCAGACTCCAGTGGTCTCTGCTGATGGCACACGCGGGGACGATGGCTGCTGGGAGTGAGAGGGAGGTAAAACACGCTGTGTATCCCTTCGGTGCTCGCTGCGACGGAGCCCCAGTGATTGATTCTCTGGTTCCCCCTGCTTTTAGACAGACAATAGCGTAGGCTACCCTCAAACAGGCCAAGTTTTACCCAAAAGCAGATGTGAGTGCAATAGTCTCAGAATAGCATCTTGGGGCCAGTCCGCATTGCACTGGTTTAATTAAAGGGCTGCAATTCCCAACCAGAGAAGTTAATGGTAAAACAAAGAACCACACAGTCTTCTTTAACCCCCACAAAGTCCCCACTGTCCATAAAGCTGTGCTGCCCTTAACTAAAAATGGATGCAGAAGTAGCTAAATGAATGCAGCCTTTAGGCACCGAGAAGCTCTCACAAACAAACTCCTTCAGGGCTGCTTCTGGGATTTCCTACACGTTAAGCTAGGATAAAGAGGTTCTAATCCAGTCCAAGACAATCCACTTTGGCAAGAGACCCTCTTTAGACTTGTACAAACGCCCAGCACGTGGAAGTGAGATCCCAACACACAGGTACCCAACTTCCCAGTACGGAGGGCTTTCCTCCCAGCACAAACTGCTGCAGCAGCTCTCTGGTGCTGGAGCTTCACGGCACAGGTGAGATGGGCAGCAGATCCCAACTCCCAAACGCACAAAATCCACCCAGCGTGGAGAAAGGACGGCTGTTCCTCGGATGGGCGAGGGGGCAAGGAGCGAGTGGCTGGGAGGAGGTGGGTGCTGGGTGGGTTTGCGGAACTGGGTCGTCCCCCCCCAGGCTGGGCTGTTCCCCAGGCAGCGCTGCCGCTCAGCGGCCACCGGCCACAGCGCAGCTCCGAGCCCTGGGACACACAAGCAGGAGACAGGCAGCTCGGAGAAACCCAGGAAAAAATGAAGCCTCCTCTCTTTAGCCCAGCCGTGATTTATTTTAGGTTGCAGGAAGAGATAAATCAAAGGCACAAGCCTCGGACGAGGCTGTAAGAACGAGCCAGGGTGTGAACGCAGAGAGCTATAAGGCATGGAGATTAAAAAAGCTGGGTAAGAAAGAGATGCATTTACATCCAACAGACACCAGGAGGGTTGATTAAAGCTTTTATGGCCATATATTAAACCCCATTACCAAAAATGACAACCCCAACCAATATGCCTCCTGTTTTGCATGAGCTTGTTAAATTGAGCATATTGTACTCCTTTCTCCATCTTTAAGACACTGGAGATGGGCAATGCCCTTTGGCTTCCAGAAATGTGCCAGCAGGCCAGTTCCCAAAGGAGTTTGGGTCATCTACGTCAGAATTTGAGAACCAGAAACATGTTGTAACTCCCACCCCAGGCTTCCCTAAGTCAGTAGAACGCTCTCATATCTGCAATTCAGAAGTTCCTGAAACACACTGACCAAACCAAACCAAAGCAAGCTTTTCCCCTCCCCAGAGCTTGACTTTAAAAGGCCAGATCCAGCTGCTGGTTGGGCTGCTGTGGTTAGAGACCTACAGAGCAAAAATATCTGTAGCTTCACGCAAGAAATGCTGCTCAGCATCACTATCACCCTACGGCTGGTCAGAGGTGGAAATCCCGCTAGCGCAAGAAATTTCACGCTGATCTCATCCTCATGTACCATAGTGTAATCAGAGTGAGAGAAACTGCCCTTTCACCAAGAAGGGTCATGATTTGATTTGAACTTGTAAAAACCTGAGGGTTTTGGTTATTTGATGTGAGGAATATATCAAAAGTTGCAGACAGCAGGTCAGCACCGGAGTATTTGCATCACTAGTTTGTTGCAGCAGGATCCCTTTCCCCTAAACAGAGAAGTTTCTCATGAGGATAAGAATTCTGCCCTAAAATAACACTTTTTAGAAGGCAGTCCCCTACCCTGAGCAGGCTGATGTCCCAACACAGAACCTCTCCAGCTCAGCACATCGGGAATATTGGATACAGCCAGGGTGGATTGGCCTCATGACCCACCCAGAGATAATCACCCACCAACTGGAGTCAGCCTGAAGTGCAGGCAGAAGAAACCACTGCTCTGTAACTTCATAAAAGTGGGTTAAAAACAGACCTCACACCAAAGACGTTGTCTAAATCAGCGTGTCTGAGGTTATATTGCTCCTTCCCAGGGCAGAAAGTTAAGACAAATTCCGTACCTGCTACTGGAAACACATTTGTAGTACTTATTCGGTTTTTAGGTCTGTTGGGCTGATTGCAGATAATAACTATATGCCTTCCCAGCCAACTTAAATAATTAAATACCAGCAACCTAGTTCAAAGCACTCAGCAGCTGACCCCCCTGCCTCTCCCCCCAGTGCAGATTGCCTTACCCCACTCGGCAGAGATCTAAGAGGTTATCCCTGTAATCCCCCACACAACCTCACACAAAAAGGGATGCTGCTTCCAAGAGCTGGAATTCTAACTGATGGAATCTCGCAAGGCTAAACAACCGTGGAGCTGCTGGAAACAACAGAGACCCGAGGAAAGGAACGGATTTAGATTTGAAGACAAGCAACCTGGTTTTTAAAGGATAACTCAAGAAGGTCACTCAAGGGGTTGCACCCAACAACATCAAGAAGGTTAAGGCCTTACAAAAATAAGGTATCTTATTTGCAGAGCTACCTGCTAACGACACATTGTAAGACCAAGAGGAGGAACAATTACTGAAGCTGATTTTGAAACTTCCCTCTTACACCACCACACCATAAACAAATCCCCCCCTCCCTCACCCCACCCCAGACACAAATCCCTCCCCAGGGCTTTGGGTGGCAGGAACTGGAGAAAACCTCCTCCAGGTCTGCCTTGTTTTTCTTGTGGTTCTCTCTCCCCCTACTGTCTCCCAGATTTTCTTGTATTACGAAAGGATGGCAGGAGGAGCTCGGTTACAGATGTCCTTCTCCTCCATCAACAGTTTATGTAACACACCTACCACCACTTTTAACAAGGCTCTGCAATATGCCAATTCTGATGGTAATTTAGCAGCATTGAGACACTTCATTTCCAATTTAGAGCCTTTTTAATCATGCTCTCTACCTACAGCAGAAGTTAACACTCCGGGTTGTTACACTACCAGCAAGAGATGGGGAAAGGTAAACTGATCGGAGCAGTTATCCTGGAAAATAGCTTCAGTCTAGGTACAAACACACTCTCAGAAACTGGGCTTGCTTTGCAAAGGAAATTAAACCCTAACCAGGGGAAAACCCCTGCAGTAGGGTGTTCCTAGCTTTAATCTGTCCATAGCAAACAAAATAAATAAATAAATAAAAACTCGGGGAACTGGCAAGGATAAAGAAAAATGAAAGCAAAGTGCCACCTGGCCTCCTTGAAATCTCAGAAGTTCAGATGATTTACTGTTTTAATGCCTACGTGGTGCAGAGTTACTGCCTACCTGCTGCTCCCCAGGAGAGCTGTTGTGCAGAGAGCGAGGGGACAGAGCTGCCCCTGAAGCCACAGCAGCCAGCCTTGTAAACACAGCGCTTATAGCTGTAATATCCACGGGCAGATGAACTGAAAATGGCCCTCCCAACCGCTCACCTCCATCTTCCAAATTCACCAACGTGACAGTGAGTCATCTGCAGCTCATTTGCCAGGCTAAAAGAAGCTAATGGTGAAACCAAAGCCGGCAGCCCCTACCAGCAGCCTGGGGAAACTTCCCCCAGCGAGAAAGGGCGCTGCTCGAGGCGATCCAATAACCAAAACCACCGAGAAATGCAGCGCGATGGCGGAGTTTACACCTGAAGCTCCAGTGCAGACACGCTGGATTTGCTCCTGCACCACAAAAGCTGTTCAGATGCCTGCTCAAAATAATATTATTAATAAAAAGATATCAAGCAAATGAGTATGCACTGAGAAAAAAAAACCCAACAACCGGAGTACAGTACTGAAAACTAATCAGGGAAATAGATGCGCCCACAACTCACCGATTCCTCTTTCGAAGGCCCCAGATGATGTTTCTATTCCCTCCCATATCTAAAGCACCCATGAGCCCACCTAACACCAGCTGGGCCTGGATTTCTGTTTTAGTGCAAAGGTGGCAAGAAGCCTCAAAACTGCAATTTGGGGACAGTTTTTTTTTCAAGCCCGGCTAAGGCTGTTTGGTCCCGCAGCTTCAGCAGGTAAAACGTGGCTCCCCAGGGCTGTGGGGAGCAGAAGGGCACTGGGAAGGAGACACAGCGATGGCTGCAGCGATCAAAAGTGTTTCTTACCCGAAGTACAACAGGGGAAAACACCAGCTTTGGCCCTTGCCAGGTGGATGCTGTCACTTCCCCGCAGGCGTTGAACGAACAGGGGGTATTTTGCCCGCAGGACCATACCTTGAGGTGTTAGAATAACAGAGGAAAGCCCAGCGTACCCCCTACAAACCCACCCGCCCTGGCAAGGAGGATGGCAGAGGGGATACAGCGATCCCAAGCCATCAAAGCGCCTGCTTACCCCCAGCCCAGTCTCATCTTGACCAAAGCCCATCAGCCACCTTAACCCCTGGGGCAGGACAGTACCCGTGGTGCTGCAATATCCTGCCAAACAAAGGTTAACTCAGGACACTTTTATCTTCTAATTAGAAGAATTGTTTAACCTGTAATTTAATTTTAGTTTAAGTCATATAATCCCTTTCAATTATTATTATTTTTTTTTTAATAGTGGCAGAAAAATCTGGGGTTTAGGAACACTTTGGAATAAGAGGAAGACCACCTCGGATCTGCAGACATGGAAGCTAAACTGAGTCAGCAATTCCAATGGGAACCTCTCCATCCTTACCAGCTCTGAAACAAAAGCTGGTAAAAACCCAGCAAGACGGGCTCGCATCCGTGCAACCACGTGAGACCTGGCAAGGGGCAGGGGAAAAAACGGGACCAAAACCAACACCTTGAACCCCAAAATGCTTGCGAGGTCCCAGCGCCAGGCAGAAGGCAGCCCAGCCCAACGGAAGCAAGACGGGAAGAGAGCGCTGCAACCCTCGGCGGCGTTGTGAAATCCTAAGGCAAGCAGTTCCCTTTCCGTTACGCTTCCAAACACTGACCAGAAAGACCAGTTCCCCTCTTCTCCCCCTGCTTCAGCACCCGACGAGCCAAATTAAGTGCAGTGTTCAACTATTTGTGTGGCATGACTTGTCCACGAACCAGAGATATTGTAGGCTTCTTCCCTGTAGAAGCTGATTAAAATAAATAAATAAGAAAAAAGGGGACAAGCCACATCTCCAGGGACGCCTTTGAGACCCAGCAGTCACTTGCCCAAAGAAGCTGTGGCTGCCCCATCCCTGGAGGGGTTCAAGGCCAGGGTGGATGGGGCTTGGAGCAACATGGTCTGGTGGGAGGTGTCCCTGCCCAGGGCAGGGGATTGGAACTGGATGATCTTTAAGGTCCCTTCCAACTCAAACCATGCTGTGATTCCGCCACAACCTGACCACAATGGCAAAACAAACCAGAGCATTTCCCATTCTATCACCAGCATCATTTTTTGAGGTGAGAACCCTGTTCAGAAAAAGGAAAGCCATCCTACTACCCTGGGACACTGAGAACTGCGGCTCCTGTTGCAAGGTGGGGGTCCACTGGTCACCTTTAGAGCACGCAGAGCATCTCCCTCCTCCTATACTCATACAATAAGAAAAAAAAAAAGAAAAGCACAGCAAGTAGGGAGGGCTTTAGTATGGCTGAGTATAGGTAAGGATCAAAACTGGCGCTTTGGGGGTTACCTTATCAACATGGTGGATTATTAAGTTCAGCTGTCCGTGTGGTCCCTCCAAAAGGATTAAGCACGATACCCTCAGAGGGCTACAAACCACAGACAAAAATACAGAGTGCACGATACCATAAGATTAAATGAACAATTTTGGCAGCACAAGCAAAATATTTAGAAACAGGGTTGGTTTCAGCCATTTCCCCATCCCTAGAGCAGCTTCCAGACCCTGTTCTCATTTTCCTGGAATATCTATTGTAAAAACAAGGAGAGGAAAGGGAAAGAAAAAAAAAAAAAGTGATCACAAACACATCATCATTAAAAAGAGTCGAAGAATATGCGGTTGCTACTGAAAACCATTTCCAAACAGTGGAGAAACACGTGGGGAAGCATTTAGCTCCTACTGACCAGTAAGTAACCCCAGGGAAGAGCCTGTCCATGTCATCAAAACCTGCTGCCCTTCCTTCAGTTAAAGAGCAGAGACCTTTGAAACACCTTGCTCTTTTGGAAGAGAAGCCCCAACCCTACACCCACAACTGGAAGCTGTGATTTAGGGAGAGTATTAGGCTGGAATTAAACACGAGACCCGTAACACAACGAGATGGATGCGTGAGCCCAGGTCCACTGCTCTTGCTTTGAATGTCCCATTCATTTCTTCAAAGTGCTAAGAAGGGAAGCAACAACCAGCTGGACCAGGGTAAGAACGTCCTTTCAGCTGCCTGCCAGAGGAAAGAGCCCATAAATAAACCATATTGCTTAGGCCAGCAGCTGCTGGAAGCCAAGGAGGCTCCTGGACAGTCCCGGGAACATCACAACTCTCCTAACTAGTTACTCCTTTTTTTCCACCCCCCTCTTTATTTCAGAGCTCAAGTGCTGATTAAGAACTGAAACTAAAGCAGCAGCCAACAGGTTTTGCAGGGGAGAAACACAAGCTGTACCACTTAAAAAAAAAAAAAATAAAAAAAAAACCCAGTTTAACCCATTGCCAAGCAAGCCATTTGCATTAATGTCCTGAAACAGGATATGAAGCACTTCGTAGCAAGAAAAAGGAGATTCACTTTATTAGAAAAACACTTTTAAGGTTCAAATTCATCGAACCATTTGCAGCCACGGATGATTTGTAAAAGACATTATTGGCTGACAGAGCTGGCTTTTGGCTTACCCACACTATGGGCAATTACCACCCAGAGGGATATTACCTGTTCTCAGCTAATGAGCTAAGCCTGTGCCAAGTGTCAGGCACAAAGACCACATTAACCGCTGTGGAAAATGGTTTTTTTAGGGTCCAGGAAGAAAACTATTCCGAAACACCCATAAGAGGCCAAGACATATCATTCGAAGGACAGAAGGTGATTGTCAAGAAGAAGTGGGTATTGTCTTCCTAGGCTGACCTGGATTCAATCAGAGTTATCTAGACTCAATCAGACTATCTCAAAACCATCCTGGCTTTGGCCCAGATTGACTTCTCCCCACGAAATTAAGGAGAGTCACAATTCCTAATTGCTGTCTTAAGCAACAGGATGGAAAAAAAAATCTAAGGCGCCCCTGAAGCAAACAAAACCAGCACCTCCGGGTAGATGTTGTAACTTGGGTTTATTTTAGCCTAAAATTCTCTATGTTGCAAATCACACCCCCACCCATTTGGAGCTGGTAAGACCAGCCCCTTCCCCCCTGCCCGACTTCTCGCTTCCACTTCTGACCCAGGATTTTATTGCAAAGGGAAAGCAGCATTATTGGCCTTAAAAGGAAAAGACCCATCTGTCACATTTCTGCGGAGGGGAGTCAACGAAGAGGAACTTCAGTGACTTCCTTAAAACTCCGGAAACAGCAGAGGCCACCAGTGTCCCCCCCCACATAAGGATTAAAGGGTTTTTCCTCCCGCTTCCGCCAGGGATGCACGTGGGCAATGACACCAGGCTGTGGAGAAGCACAGATGGAAGGGAGACAAAAGGGGAGGAAAACACACACACAAAAAGACAGTGGCAAAGAGGCAGAGTTGGGCATCGTTCAGGGAGCTCACCCCTGGGCTCCCATCCACAGTCCAGGAAGCCTCCATGGGGGAAATGCAGACACACGATGCATCGTTGCACCAGGAGGCTCCAATTTGCTCCTTTCCACGGAACCCGACTCAGGCATCTGCTGAAAAATGACGCCCAACAAGCTGACAATTTCATTTAAGTCAGGAACTCAGTTGGCCTTTTCGTTAGGGCATGTTTATGTTTGCTCACCAAAGCCCTAAATTTCTTCCATCAGGAGGTCTTATTCCCAATTCCTGAGCTCAAATGCAGACAACGCTCAATCGAAAAATAAGAGCAGTCAGAAGCTATTTTGTTCAGGTACTGAATAGTAGCTTTGCTTTCATGTTTGTTTTTTTTTTAATGAAAAAAATATTCTTTTACCTTTACACCATTAAGCACATCTGTATTTAAACTCACTTACACAAAGACAAAAGGCCAAAGGGCCCTCCCACACACTTAAAATCCCTCCCCGGTTGCCATCAGCACTTTACACCCTGCATTTTGGATGCAGCAACAACAAAAGCTAATGAGACAATTTCATTTTTGTTTGGCGCCGGTTTCACTTTCAGAATCACAGATTCAAACACACTGCAGCAGTATTGGGTGGAAACCACAAATCTGATTACAACTCCAGAAGGTTGTCGAGTCTTATGAAGGGAGTTGATGTCTGCACGACTCCATCCGGGGAGAAAAGACGGTGCAACGCTCGCGGGGCACGTTAGGATTCCCAAGACATCACCAATTGTAGTTTTCTGGGGGGAGGTCGCTATTACTGAGGGAACTGCACGCTTGGAGCTTTATATTAAAAAGGCATTTTAGAGAAAAGTCAAAGAATCACCGCTTTGTACTCACAGTGCCGCCAAGTTTCTTCCCTACCGTGGTCCCCACACGCATGACTGGTGGCACCCCCCCTTCTCCCAGCACCAGCCTCTCAAACCAGAAGATTTTCATGAGGAAAGGAGACAGACAACACTGAAGGATCTGGGTCCTTCCCCTTTATGCTGAAGGAAGTGCTGCTCTGTCCCACAACCAGACCTTAGGGTGAGCTGCTTCACTCTGTGCAGCTCCTGAATGTCACCAACTGTTCTCTCCAGCCTAGGTCCCACCAGCACAGCACCCCGCAGCACTTCCAGTATTTATCTTTAATTTCTTTTGGCCTTGTTCAGGTGCATAGACACGCAGGCTTTGGTAACACACACATACACACACTCTACAACTGAATGTGTGGTGGGTTGGATTCCGCCTGGCAGCCAGAGAGAGCACCTATAGAGACCCCCAACCTTCTCCTCCATTTTTTACATATATAAATACTACTATTTGACTTTTTAGGAGTGCAAAGAGGATATACTGTAACAGAAAACTCACAAAAGCTTCATTTTTTGGTTTTGGCCACCAATCTGGAACCTCTCCCTCGGAAAAGCAGCTTTTCAGAACAAGCCTGAAAAACACCCTGTCTTAGGGGAGAGTCTCGTTACAGAGGAGGTGAACGGAAAAAAAAAGACAAGTTACTCTCCCCACGACACAATAAACCACCAAAACTGAATAGAGATCAGATAGACGTCGCACAGCTTTCAGGCTGCAAGGTTTCTTTGGGTGTATTGTTCAAACCATATTCTTTTTAAATCACATCTTCGCTTCCCACTAAGTGTTTGGCTGGTTACGGGGTCCCAGTGCTAAACCTGGTGTCCCCTTGTCAGGAAGCCAGCGGGCTGTCACCTGCCCCAACCAGCTCTAAAGCCAATTTATTTTATGAAGCAAGATCCATAGCACACTGAGTCAAAAAAGTAAAAAAAAAAAAGTGCAGGTACAATACCTCATTTCACTGCTTTCAGATGCCAAACCTCACAAAACTTTTTTTGACACCAGGCTGGTAAAAATAACTCATCCTTAAAATGTCCTGTTATTTTTATACAGTCACAAGAATCAGTGGATTGCTTCTAATTATCCCGTCCTTCCTCAGAATTTCTATTTGTGCTTAACAAGACACAACAGGCTGTGACACCAGTGCAATCATCACACATCTTGAATTACAGGCAACTGGATAAGTTTAGTTTCTCCTTGTGAACAGTCCTGGGAGAACGACCGTTAAAAATAAAGCCTGTTTTACTGCGCTCTTTGGAGTCTATGCTAAAAAGGGACAAGCTTGGTGCCAGCTCAAAGAAGAAGCAGGCCTTACTCTGGCCATGCTTGAAAAAGAAACGTGTTTCTGACATGGATTCACAGTGGGATTAAAAAAGTTCCACCTAAACAGGATCAACAAGGAGATTCCTAAAAAGTCCCTAGAGCAGGACAAGCTCTATCAGACTTTGCTATCTTTCCTCTAAATACGCTCTTACGGCTTCTGGCTTCCAGGGGACATTTACTTTCCCCCAGACAGCGGTAAGACGGGAGGAATCTGCTCTAGGCACAACAGAAATATAAATAGTTGGCCATCTGCACCGTGCCTGATGTACCAGGCTGGCAGCTGTATCTCCACTGTAAGCACGCTATCAGCGCGCGTCCCCGCTCGCCCAGCATCTCCCATGGAGCGAGTCAGCAGCCAGCTATTACTGGAACTCATTACTGCACGTCCAAATATTTGCATGGAAAACTTGCTGGACGCTTACTCATAGGACGCCTGGCTCCTGCATGATCTTCTTAATGCTCCCTCAACACCCCGAAAGGAAGAGCATTTCCTAAATCAGCACCTACAGCCCCACATTTCTCTCGGAAGCTGCATCTACTTGAAGCTGGAATCCACACCACATCCCAACTTTTCAACTGCTATTATTTTACACTACTTTTTGTTTGGTTTTTTTCTTCTTTTCTCCTTTGAAAAAAAAAAAAAGTGATGCTTTTCTCTGACGAGTCATCCCTTGCAATTTGTATTGCCATGGCAACACAACTCTTCCCACCCCACCCTGCCCTAAACCCCATCCCCGAGTGGTCTCATTGTGTTCGTTACCAGACGGGCAGGCAGCACGCTGCATACAGATGAACGGAGCCTCTCACAGTGGTCTCAGGCCTCCTCTCCCCACAACTGACATGGCTGTAACAGGGGGTGGAGATGCAGCAGCAGAAGGGAAGGAGTCTTATTAAGTTAAATTTTCCTATTCAGACAACGAAATAAGCTACAAGGCACTTATAGTAGTACGTACAACTACACCGCTTAACATGAAGAGACCAGGTTCATAACCAGTTGGAGCAATACAATAAAAAAAAAATAGATGTTTAGAGCAGGTGTAAGAGGGTTTTGCTATGGCAGCTGGTACAGAAAAAAGGGGATGATCGCTTCACAAAGGAGCGTGCTCAAGAACAGGGCTCTGGAGCCCTCTGATGGCAGCTTGCTCTCAGCTTCTTGGGAGCATAATCCCACCTACGGCCTGGTAGATCCCTGCGTAGACAAGGATGCGATGCCATTGAGATAGGGTGGGAAAGAACATCACCTGCCTGGGACTCAGCTTTGATAACACAACTTTTTAAAACACCCACACTTCCAGCTACTTGACTGTTTCTGATGAGCGTTGCCAAGCCTGGAGACAACCCCCACGTTTAAAGGGAGTGACAGAAGACAGTGAGACCAACCTCCTCCGAAAGTGAAGTGTTGCTTTAGTAATAGAAATGCCTGAGGGTTGCTAAGGAAATTACAGAATCTACTGCTCCAGTGCCAACAACCGCTCCCCATAGGGACACCAGGCTGCCCAGTGCCAGGCAGCAAGGCCAGACTGGTTTCATACCAATCCGTCCTTGACTTCTCCAGGCCAGCAAGGTCCGACAGAGCCACAGAGGCTCAGTTATCCGCAGGTTGAAAAAAAAAATCTCTGCCCGGCAGCCACTTGGGGAGCACAGGGTGAGGAGATGGCTCACCTCTGGCAGGGAAGAGCACAGCTGCCAGGCTCCGAAGGGGTTACAAAGATGGAACAGCAGGGAAATATTTATGGAGGAAAGATGCTGAGCTGTGCATGTTTCCCAGGCTGGAGATGGTTTTAATTTACCTCTTGCAAAGGCTGTGATTATTTGCTGCTGGTTTTTGTTGCAAGCAACTCTTCCAGGCTCACTCGCTCCCTCTGGTGTCACAGCTCGGCAGATGATGGAGAATAAAATGCCCAAACCCACATAAACTAAAAGGAATCCTCCTTTTGGGTTTTTTTTTTTTTTTTCCTCTCTGGGAAAGAGAGGGCAATATTATAAGCATTGGCAATTACCACAGCCTCACCAGGCACAAAGCATTCTTTGACTATAGCACACTAACAACATGACAGATACTTCCTAGAATTTAAAGCTACAGCTAGAGCCAGTCTCCAATTTTTCCAGCTCTCCCCTTTGGAGACTGGTCCCTGCTCGACTTCAGCTGAACCGCAGCATCCACCATGCTCCTGGCTACACTCTCCTCCAAGCATACAGTTCTGGTCAGTGTTGACACATTGCTATTAAAACCTTTTGTTTAGACCTTTTCATGAGCACAGAGATTTTAAAAACTGGGAAAGTATCCTCACCATTAGCTAGACTGGAGACTGGCACCTGATCATCATGGGACTCGCTGTACTCTGGGGGAGGAAGCCAAACCTCATTAGCCCTCTCCTGAAGCTCCCCAAGCTCCAGAGACCTGCACAGCCCCACAGACAAAAAGGAACCCATCTTTACCATGATCAAAACTATCACTTTCCAGGCAATACTGCCTCCCCAGGCATTTAACTAGTTGCCACCTTGCTGTATAACTCTTCTGCTTCTTTCTTCCAGCCTCAAGCTGCTCCTCCTCTGCTTTGCCTTTATGTTTCTTCTCATTTCTCTCATTACTGAGCTGCTGTAGAATGCTGCCACGGCACTGAGGACAACTAGAATGTTGGTCCTTGGCACCTCTTTTTCCCTTTGGGAGCTGCAGCTGCTGCTTTCCTCATCCCCACCTGGGGGATGCTACACACAGGCTGCGGGGCCGCTGTTGTCCCCCTTTGCACCCTCACTAACACCCTGTGTCCCTCCCCTGCACCCTCACCCCTGTAGCATCGGTGCTTCCCCAGCCTGGCAGAACCCCTTCTCAGCAGACATGAGCAAGGGTTCCAACCTCTCCTCATGAAGCATCCACCCTGCTTCACATTCTCGGAATAATATGTACCTTGAAGGGAACCATAAATATTTGCCTGGATTTTCTGTTAATCTTGCTATGACACAGCTATTAGGATTACTGGAGTGCGGGTTGATAAGCAATGGGGCGGAGAGCTGGAGCGTTCCAGGAGATGACAGTAACATCTCGCTGTATTTTACTGATGTGGATGCCTTGGTGACCTGCACTAATCCACTTGGAAAATTACTATGAGGAAATAAAGAGTCTTAAAATACAAAGCGGGAGGTGGAGTGTGGTGAAGAGGAGTTTATTTCCAGACCAGCCTTTTCTAAGTATATGCATAAACATCTGTATTGAATGCTAACTGGAGAGTCACAAACAGAAAAGCACAGAGAAGAACCCAGAGCAGGACCTTCCCACCTCCACACACATTGGTTCAGGAGCTGGAGAAAACCTAGTTTATAGCATAATCTTTCTCTCAGTATATACACACAGATATCACTACCTTCAGCCTGGAACAGCAGCTGTTTAACCAACCACCCTGCAGAAATGAAGGCTGTGTTGCAGAGTTCATAGAATCACAGAATGGTTTGGGTTAGAGAGCTGGATGACCTTAAAGATCATCCAGTTCCAATCCCCCTGCCCTGGGCAGGGACACCTCCCAACAGACCAGGTTGCTCCAAGCCCCATCCAGCCTGGCCTTGAACCCCTCCAGGGATGGGACAGCCACAACTTCTATGGGCAAAGTTCTGGCTGCAAGTGGCATTTTAGATGCAGTGATTATCCACAGCCCCTTTCACACAGCTCTCTAACTCCTGAATATCAAGTTTTCTCTACCAGCAAAATGAACGTGACCCAATGTGGTGTCACCACCACATTGACCTCTGTTGTTTCCAGCACAGGGAAAGGCAGGGCAGGTAGGAAGCACTCACAGACAGGGCAGGCAATGCTGCTCCACGTGGGCCAGGAACCTCCTGCACCAGTGGTGGTACTGTCTCATGGCTCTCTATATATCCTTCTTCTCTGAGTTTGTCCTGTGGCCTTTGAATCACACGTGTTCCAAGGCTGTCTCTCCCCTGGTAGTGTTGCAAATGAACACAGCACACAATCCCCAGGGGGGCATTACCTCCCCAATCCAGGCTCTGACTCCTCACAGTTCTGCTCCCTGGCTTTTGGCCAGCCATGGTTGTTCACACCTACTCTGGCTTAGCATGGACAATCCAGCGCAGTCACAGCTTGGAACTGAGGGGTACAGATTGGAGCAACAAAGTTAAAGCGACAGACTTCAACCCAAAACGAAGCCAAAAGCCACGGCTGAAGTGGGGAATCCTACAGAAGCAGTGATCCCCTATATCAAAAATTCCATTTACAACTAAGTCTAAAACCCTTCTCAGTCAAGATATCCAACTTGATCTGAAAGCTCTAAGATGACTCAAAGCTCGGGTTTTCAAACAGCTTTGCCTTTTGGACTTATAATATTCTCTTATCATTGCCTTTTACCTTAGTTACCTGCATCCCTGAAGGTGTACATTTACAGACTCATCAAGTGACCTTTTAACATTTCCCTTTAAAGAATTAGCTTTAACATCTTACCATAAGGCAGGATTTCTAGATTGCAGAGAATACTTTACACTTTTTCTAAAGGTCTTCTAAACTTCCTGTCACCCTCGACTAAGCATTGGAACATACTTAGTGTCACTAAATCACAATATAAAGAAAGTAAGATCTTTCTCCAACTCTACATGCCCCAGCACACAAGTCCAAGGACTGCAGCAGCTCCTCTGGTAATTCCACTGTGTGCTTCTCCATGGTGATATGGAGCACTTCACAGGAACTACCCAGTCCAAGTTTTAAGCACAACATCTGCCATGGAGCCCACAGAAAGCAGCGAGAAGGCCCACCGACATCACAGGCATAAATCAGAGGCGCTCTGAGCGGAACGGGATCCGGGGTAACACATGCAAATAGAAGATGGGAATTTTGCATCCTCCTGACAAAGGTTTTGTCACGAGTCCATGTGGGAGATGAGTTAGAGGACCTCGGTCAGTTATGGCACAGCTGTGCAGTTGCACAACTCATTGCATCCAAGAAGAGTCCACCCAACACACAGAGTAAATACCTTTCAGTTTTACATCACCAAATCGGCCAGACCAGCCTTTCCCCCACACCCACCAGCTCCCCCAGTGCCTTCGGGTCCTTCCAGGGCTGTTCATCCAGTCTCACAGGCAAAGAAAACAATTAGAGAAAGTGCTCAGAGGGACAGCAGGGGAGTGTGTATGTGCTGGCACACACACAACATATGGACACTAACATCAACACTAGCTCCTGTAGTTACTTTCTGGATGCTGGAGATGACAGATACCCGTTTCTATTAAAAAAGAAGAAAAAAGCTGAAGAATAATCCTCAATTTCAAAATAACAATAATTGATCAGTGTCTTAGCCATGGCAACTTGCTACACATAAACAGATGCAGGCGAAGGATAACATGTCTCTTATTCAGCAGCTACTTCATTCCCATTTAACTTCCAGAGCTCACAGCAGGGAAGAGGAAAGGTAACAGCTACAGCGAATGTACAGCGGCTTTTACCTCATCAGGTCATTTCATTCCTCGCCCCGGCTCCGCTCGCAGCTGGATGCTCAGGCTGCCCCTCGCAGTGACAGAGATTGGAGCCAAGAGCAAATCTAAGAAAACGCAGGGTTTTGCCTTTTTTTTTTTTTTTTTCCAAGTGTATGGCACAGCCATCCCCTGCCACTCACTTCCCCCGCTACGAGTCTCCCACATTAGGGTTGAGATCAATTAAAACGCGTCGTATAAAAACTGGTTTCCTACTTCTGGAGGTGAAGTGTAAGGAAGGCAGTTTCCAGTGTCAGGGGGGTATAGGAGAGTTCCAATTTCAAGCAAAGGAACCCGACCCATGTGTTTGGTGAGTACCTGGAGCTGGTACCTGCTCCTTAGGGCATCCCTGCATTTCTCCATGTGATTGTCGCTTTTCCTCATTTGCACACTTTGTGCTTGCATTAGGGAAAGGAAAGTAAATATAATCATAATTAAGGCACTGCCTTTCGACAGGCCACCTTAACAGCAATGCTTGGTTTTTTGGGTTTGGTTTTTTTTTTTTTTCCAGACCAGGGGTCAGCTTTGACTAGCTAAAGGGTGCTTTGCTTTTAGAGGACCAGCTCAAAACAGCTGCGTTAAGTCTCCTGTGCAGAACGTGGTTTAGTCTGGCAGATGGAGATGCTAAGTAAAACTCATTAATCTGTTATCACTTTCACCCACCCACAAAAATCCCAGCGGTCTGAAGTCATGGTTTTCTGACACAAATCTAGCAATCTATAGCTCGTACAACAGCTGCAACCAGAATGAAGTTCCAGGAGGAAAATATGCTTCATTTAATTACACGGGTAGGTCAGGATTATTCAACACAGGGATCTCTTACAGTAAAACAAAGTCGCTTCTGAAAGTATCTGTGAGCTTGTTTGTGGTACAGAACTGGAAAAATTACCTAATGACCACTGCAAAGTGCCTGTTCTTTGCTCTGCACACCTGAAATAAACCACAAAGGGTTCAAGCAGCAGGGAAACAACATATTCCAAAAAGGAGCTCTTAAAAAAAATACCCCAGGTTTCACATGCAGGCAGAACAGCTACAAAAACAACTCTTGTTCATGTAATCGTATCCTCTGCCCCAAACAGGGGAACGGCAAGGACCAAGGCTGAAAAACATCCCCGATAAAGCCGAGGAGCAGGCGAGCTGTTGTTCCGAGCGGGCTGGTGTTGTGCCTATCTCCATATCTAGAAAGGTTCAATGCTTTCATTTAGGGAGGCCCAGAGAAACTAAATATAGCAGCAGGCTACCAGCAAACACACTAACTGGCACGGCTTCCAGCTACCTGAAAGATCCATCCCTCTTTTTTCCAGGCCCCTCTGAAAGCTGCAATCCTTTCCCTTCTTTGGGGAGAACGTGCCATAAGGAGGCACTTTCGGGTTTTACTCACGTGGGTAATTGCATACACAAACTTCAGGATGGAGGTAATGCAATAACACCACCGGTACTCCTCTCTCACCCTGCTTAGGAGGGCTCAGCTGGCTCTTTCAGATTGTTTTCTTTATTAAGCCTGACATCCGTTAGCAAATAGGAGGCAGCATCCTCGTCTCACGTGCCAGGAGCCAAGGCAAAGTCTCATATGGCAACTGCCTTTTAGTAGAGCAGAGCCACCATCCAAGAGCATCTGCTTTGTTTTAACCTCTGCCCTTTGAGGAGAGCCCAGAAAGGAAGAAATAAAAAAAAAAAAAAGAAAACCTCAAAAAAACCCCCCACCCCACCAAAAACCACTCTTCTAACTGCAGACTGGCTTTGTTGGTTTGTACAATCTCCTGGCAAAGGTTTTCAACACAGAAAGACCTTGGGGGAAAGAGATGCTCACCCTTTGGCTTCTGAATGGCATCTCTGCCACAAACAGCCCATGGATATTGTGTTTTAAGCATCAACCCTGAAGGCAGACCCAGCCGTTGAGATTTAGCTTGAAGGCATGCATGCTCCCAACACACACACACAAAAAACCGTCAACGAAGCTTCTTTTGAAAAAATAAATAGAGCAATAAAATGTTCTTTCAGATTAGCTTCACAGAGGATAAATCACTGAACAAATACAACCATCTTATCTTGTTGGCAAATGGTACATCACAGTGTCCAGCTTTACGGGAAATATGTCGATTTGGAGAGCAAACTGACTTTGCATCGTGTAGAAAAATGCTGCTCTTTACTTTTTTCTTTTTTTTCTTGACAAGATTTGTTTGTTTGTAAAAAAACCCTTGTGATCTCTAGGCAAGCCTGCTTTACCTCCTGCCTCTCAACACTTTCCTGGATGCCTCGGGACTTCCTGGCAACCTCACGGCAGAAGCACGAGCCATCTCCTTTCAGCAGAAGGACGACTTGTCTAAACCAAGGTGTGCCCTCCTGCCTTCCCCCAAACGGGAGGGGATGCAGTAGCCACAGGAGCCCACAAAGACAGGGGGAAAGCAGGCAGGGCTTTCCCAGCCCACGAAGGTGATGCTTTCCCCAAACCCTCTGTTCTGTTCTCAGCCTCTATTTGTCCCTTCTGAAGTCAAACACAACAAGCACCCGGGCAAGGACCACAGCTAACGGGTGGTTGCAGAAACATCGTTGGCCGCAGGATCCAGCGGCAGCTTTGCCTGTTCAGAATTTTGGCACTGATTTATGACAAGTGTACTTGCCTTTCCATTAGCCACGGCTCTCTGGGTTGACCCCTCTGCTCGCAGAGGCAGGCTCGACATTAAACTCCCATCAGCTTTCCGTGCCGCTGACCTCATCCCCGAAACTCGCGGCGATGTTTTACATCAGCCGGGGCTGGCGCATTCCATTAATGCTCCCCCGACTCGGGGAAACATCTGCTCTGTTTATACTGGTAGCAGCACGGAGACCACTTAAAGCATCACCTCTGCTCCCCAAGCCCACGGTGGGAGGACCAGCCCCACGCTGGCCAGGCCCTGGACCTCATGGCCCCCATCACGACGAGCCGGCCATGGACAGGGCAGAGGTTGTTTAAACCATCAAGGTGCAAGAGAAGTGTCACGTCATAGCAGGGAAGGTGGGATCCTTCAGGGCAAAAGTGCAAGCTTGAGAGAGGTATTTGTGCTGACTCTGGCTGAAGATGATGAGCAGGCTGATTGGAAAAAAAAAAGGAAGGATTGAAGAATGCCAGAAAATAATTACATTTTTTTTAAAACCCCAGTGGTTTCCACAAATTCAGCTGTTCAGGCAGAGGTTCAATGCATAGGACTGATTAATCTGTGTTAGAGCTCAGAGGTGGAGGGCACCCACTGGGGTGCTGGGTGCTAACCTGACCCTTGCACCCCTCGGATCCTTGGAAAGGGCAGGGTGACCCGCATGGTGGCTCTTCCACAGCAGCAGGAAAAGATGGGATACCTTCCCAAGAGCAAATCACAGCTCCTCCAAAACAACCTCCCCAGGTGTACCCCAGTCTTACACACCACATCTTACCAGCTCCTTACTGGGAAAGCCGGGCAGCCCTCATCATGTAGGGGCTGATTTATTAGTACCACATGCCAGCTGGTTACAGCAAGTCTCCACCAGATCAAGGGGATGCTACTACACATTTTCCCAAGCATTTCTGACAGCTAAGACCTCCAAAAGGAGACAAACCTGTGGCAAAACCCCGTAACACTTGTTCCTCCCATTGTTCCCATGTTAGATGTACATTAAATTAACCCCCGATGGCTTCTGCTGCTGCTGGAAGCTTTCTTTTCTATTAACCATCTAGTCAAGGCTATGGTTGCTAACAAGCCCATGAGGAGACAAAAACATACAGTAGCCTTGGAATATTTGACAGCATCTGTCACAAATAGATAGAGAGTGCCACATACAGGGACATTCAGCAGCAAGGGCTGTAATTTTTTATTATAACAAACTCAGGAACACGCTCAGCTGTTTCCATCCCGGATCATTTTGCCGGTACATGGATTTCCTGCATTTTTCCTTAGATTTTTGTTCCTTTTACAGAGCTGTGCAGAGCTTGGGCTACGAGCTCACACAGCAGTAAACATGAGAGGACCACAAAAAGACCTTGATTTCTCACAGATATCTTAGGCACTAAATGCATCATTCAATCACCCCTGTAAGCAAGCAAGAAATCCACCCCAAAAACACCTTTTCTTTAAAAAAGTCACTATTAAAACCTGCATGCTAAGGAAGGCTGGTTTGATTAGGGCTGAGGCATGCAATTCAGTCAACCTAACCCCACCGATGCTGAATGCAATAGCTGGTACTGGGGTGGGAAGAGAACAAAACCCATATTTGCTGTGGATCTTTTGTGATACATTAGGGACGAGCGACACAAACTGCACAAATGTTCCCTGTTTTTCACCTCGTTCCCAGTGTCCAAGGTGTCGGGATCTCAAAGCTCTGCCATTTCCACCGCAAAGCTAAAACACTGACTTCAAGCATTTTAATCTAATCCTCTTTTAACCGAAGAGATGAAAAAAAAATCACTAGAAGAGGAAGAAGCTGGCACTGAGTGAGAAAATTCAAATTGTCCCTTTCCAGTTCCTTAACTCATATGTTAGGGGACCACCACAGCTGGGAATTTCAATCTCTGGAGCAATTAAAGAAAATTAAATTCAGGGAATGAGGCCTTATGCACTCAAAGCTTCATTAACCCTGTCGCCTTTTAATTAAGTATGTGCACATGAAATTTTAAGACAGAGAAAAAGCATTTGCCTTACTGACAATGCTCAGCTTTAATGGCAAATCAGTACTTGCCTTTAAAAACAAAAATAAATAAAAAAAATCAGTAATACCGGGGTCGTAAACTCTGACCTCTCCAGCTCCACCATGGCTTTATTAAATATGTGGTAGAAATTACTGCCCTGTCATCAGCTCCCACTTAACGGGAACGTCTGCTCTCCCTCAAACCCCCTAAGCTGCACCAGCAAAACTCTGCTTTGGGCTCGCTTGACGATTACAGGCAGCCCCACCAACACCACGGATAAAATACGAGCCAGGATTTAAGCGCTCTACACTTACTGTGATGAGTTAGAGAAATAAAGTTGGCTGGCTACAGCAGGAGAGATTTTTCAGCCCACGGAGAAGAGATTAAGAGGAGCCGGCCTTTCTTTTAGATACCGTTCATCCTTACAGAAGGCTCAGGCCAGAGCCAAAGGCGGTGTGTGACTAGGACAGTTTAAAGGATAATTTTGAAAGGGGATATTGTCAACTCTTCCCAGCCTATATATCCACGTGGCTTTGTGCGAGTTACCATCCGACTCGTGAGGGAGCCCTGCTGCTCACGTGCTGGCCTCCTGCCTTCGTTGGGAACAGAAATGAAGCAGGCTACTGGTTTATCTGGATGCAGGGACACCACAAATTGCTTTGATGCTCCCCCGTATTCCTCCACAAGCAGTGTCACCCCACGGATGCAGGCGCAGGCTGTCACACACCAGCCACACAGAGAGGGATGAAACACACAGCCCCTTCCCCTAAGAAGTCTGTCACCTCGAGCCACCCATCTCATCCAGGGACGTCCTCTTGTCCCCTTAGCACTAGTAAGAAAATTGGTATGAGCCTCCCACCTTGTGAGTGGGGAGACTGTGCAGTGACCCCTGGAGAGTTAGGCTACGGTTTGTCTTTTTTTCTTTTAAAGCATCTTTTTGGGAGACAGACTTGCCAGCACACAGCGATCAGTTTGTTATTGCTTACCTATGTATTTCAGCTGTTCTCTTCTTCAAAATAGTTAAAACAATAACACCATGTGTTTTAAGATACTACTTTCTCCAACTGTCACTTACCATAAGAGTCGATCTGTTTTACAGTAAGTGACACTTCCCTTTTCACACTTGCCCTTCTCTCAAGGAGCAAACTAACACCACGGCACAACTGCTCCGGCAAGGCCTCCAAGGGACACCAGGTTCCTCGGGGGATGCTCTGCCCAAGTGAGTGAAGAGACAGGGCTCCATTAACCCAGAAGCACGACAGCCAGGCGATTCCTTATGCCCGCGGCAGCCCAGGATTCACAGGTTAATTGCTGCCTCCCCAAAATAATGTTCTTGTTCCGATTTCACTGCAGCCACGTTCATTTACATGGAGCACGAAGAGCTGTTGTTCGCTGCTATAGGATGCCCTTGGTGCTACCAAGGACAATCTGAACGCATCGAGTGTGACAGGCTCTACCCTGAATGCAAAAAAACCCCTCACAAACACAGACACTTTATGCTTCCCGAGCCTTTGACACCAACAAGGGAAGGGGCTTCATCCTACAGAGCCAGCCACAAAGAGCACATGAATTTTGTGATGCTTGAAGCGCTACGAGGCAGAACACAACCCATCACTCTGTTTCTCTGCTCCTGGAAATTACAGGCCCATTAACCTCTTTGGGGTTAATGCACGAGAGGGCTTTCCCATCTGCGTGCAGCAAATAAGCACGGAGAGGACACGCGTGGTGAAGGTGCACAGTCGTGTCACTGGGGGAAACCCACCATTTCCAGTTCAAACCTGCTCATACAAAGAGTTCCGCTCCCCAATTCTGGTACCATCATTTCAGGGTGGCAACATTTCCTGACCTGGTTTCTGTCTTGCTCCTTATTCCTCTGCTACAAGTAGTAATTAGTAGTGTCAGTGTTCTGGCTGGATTGCTACAGTCCCATTAATAATGCAAGAGTAGTAACAGAGCGAGAGCAGAAGAAAAGAGGCTTGAAGGTTAAAAGCAATAAGGGAATGCATTTTTGGGGGCATGAGAAGGGGAGGGAGAAGGAAAAGAAGAAATCCTGGCCTACTGAGATTATAAACTATATACACTTCAAAACCTATCTTCCCTTTCAGGTGGAAGTGGTGGGTGAGCCAGTCATGGCTAATTAGAAGACAATACGCAAATAAGAATGACACACAGAGGTGACTTTTACTAAATTAGAAGAAAACTTCTACTTCACCTTCCCTTTCCCTCCTCCCCCAGACTTGCTGCCTTCACCACTTCATGTTCCTGTTTCTCCGCTACCCGTTTCTCAGGGCAGCAGTAACCTGGCACCCAACGCATGACACACACCAGAGATTCCTCTCATCAGAGGAACTTCTGCAGGAACCAGCCTGTACCTGCCCATCTACAGCCAAACCTCTATTGCCAGGAACTGAGATCTTCCTGGTGCACCTTGACCCGAGGGCTCTGCTAAAGTTATTTATGACACGTGCTCTGGACCTGAAACAGTGAGTTGAGTAGGTGACACAGCATCTCCCTGTGTTTTCAAGGCCAGGGAGTCTCCTCCAACACAGACAGCAGCTCCCTCACCAGCAATAGCTTCACCACCATTTCAAGCTCACCAGCCTCCCGACAGCACTCCGAGCTGCTGGAGCTGCATCACCTGGAAACCTTCCTCCGCCTTTTTTTTTTTTGCTGCTACATCCAGCACAGAAATAGAAGAAAACAAGGAGCCTACAAGGTTTGGTGTTGATTCCTCAGCTGTTCTTGTTGCTGAATGAACACTTACATTGACCATGGAAGGGCTAAATTCTCTCCTGTGTGCCAGGAAGGCAGCTTGCTTGGGCCTGGCTCTGGTCCAACACCAAAAAGCAGGCATCTTCTAAAGGAGCTGCCGGTCCCCTGTTTTCTTGAGGATTTGCAAGACACAGGAGCTGATTTTTAAAGGTCATTTAGCAGAGCTGACCAGTCACACTATTTCTCTCCCAGTGTTTGGCATTTACAGCTTCCTATGTGGTGCCAGGCTTCTTGTTTGTGATGTATGGAACAAAACCAAGCACGTGTTCTTTCCATTAGCTGAAATCATACACATCTCTCCTCCTTGCAATATATACCCCAATATATCAGCTTAGCAAAGTTATTATTAACTGCAGCGTAGCTTCCTCTGTCACTGAAGACAACTACTCCAAAGTCCTCAGCTCGAAGGGCTCAGATGACCACCCAGAAGGGATCAAAACAAAAAACCCCGCAGGCTCATCAAGACAAGCTCGTGAAAGAACCATAGAATCATTCAGGTTGGAAAAGACCCTCGGGATCATCGAGTCCAACCATCAGCCTCACTCTACAAAGTTCTCCCCTACACCAGATCCCCCAACACCACATCTCAGCCACTCTGAAACACGTTCAGGGACGGGGACTCAACCCTCTCCCCTGGGCAGCCCATTCCAGGGTCTGAAGAGTGGCAAAGGAGGAAAAAGAACTAGGAAAACCCAGCTTCAGAACTACATTGGCTTTTTCAAAGAGACCTTTCAAGTATCACTTCCTCTGTGGAGAGGAAGTGAGAGGAGCTGGAGGTTCTCCGATACAAACAGCTTCCCCTCCACGACAATGATAAAAAAGGATGGGTGTTTTTAAAAAAGAAAAAAAAACCAAGAACCAGAGGAAAGCAGGCCAGCCCTGAGCACACTGTGACCAAATTAGGAAACAAACTCTACTGACAGCCTCCAAAATGGACATCGCCCGCAGCAGCCTTGTATTAGCTCAGGAAGTCTGATGACTGTGTCATCTGCTGAAATCTGTTTATGTGCAAACAGAAAGGAGAAGCAAAACACCTCTTTGGGCTGCACATGCCAGGTTAGGCCATCCCAGGGCTCTGGCCTCATGGAGAGAGTCATCAGCTGCCCTGACACAACGCTATTCAAAACCTCCAGTGCTGACTCACATCCCTCCACAGATAACTCTGCCCGTGGAACACTAAGGTACAGCACCATGAGGTGTATGTAGAGAGTCAGGGGTTTTTTAAGTGCATTTTTTTCAATGGTTAGCTGTGGTAGATGAGGCTGAGGTTAGAGATCAGTGATTACTACGACAGGAATGTGAGGGGGAGGAAAGAGAGAGGGAAGATGTAGCTTCTTGACTAAGGTCAGAACAATGTTTTTAATTTAGCTTGGGAACAGCCTTTTTCCATCCTCTCCAACCTCCATTTCCACTGCAGCAGCGAAATGATAACCCTGCTCGGATGCTCTGCAAGTACAAGTAGCACCAGGCACAGTTTTAACCTTAAACTCGCCCCTGTTGCCACAGATGGTACCTGTGCTGAGCTCCCACAGCAGTCCCAGGGCAGCTCACTGGCATCACTACCTGTTGTGGGGACAGCCAAGTGACAGAGGCTGTTAATTCACTGTTTTAAAAAAAACTTAAAAAAAAATAAAAAATAAATCAAGTGGTCTGAGCACTCCAGGGCAGAGGTTTAGGGTTTCGCTCTGATGTGAGGACCACCACATTGCAGCACTCTCTCTCTTGTTCCCCATGTGAAATAGAACATCCCTCCCCTCTTTCTCTTTCAAAGGTATCCAGGAAGTAAAGGCCAATCCTAGAGGCTCATCTCAGCCTGAAGTGGGGTCTCAAGCCTCAGCACAAGCTACAGCCTTCAGGGTCCTTCCAACCCCAGGAGTTTGGCCACGGGACCACTCTGGTGCTGCCATATTCAAGGCCGCCCAGGCTGCTTTTATCCAACCCCTCGTGGGGTCCATCAGCTTATGTCCAAGATACTGCCACCGTACTTCTGCACAGACCACCACTCCTGGTCCTGGTGGCACCTTTGCCTAAATGGTTGTGCCCAGGGAGAGAAGCTGAGGCTGAGTTTCCATCCCCACATGGGGTTTGTGTTATTACCTCTGGACCTTTCCTCGGCAAAGGACAAAGCCACAAAGATAGCGAGCGCTGCTACCTCTTATGGACCTGACAAAGAGGTATTCACTGGTCAGTAAACGGTGGGAGAATTGCCTTTTCACTGAATGGATATTGCTATATAAGGCAGAAAGCAAGCACAGGAGCAAGCTTTGTTGCTTGAAATTGCACTGACTTACACAGTCTATTTTTAAAGGGACTAGTTTGACTTCTTGCTTTCAGCAGTTGGTTGGGTTTTGTGGTGTGCTGCTTTTTTTTTTTTACCCTCTAAGAGACACATACCCCATTTAAAATGACCTCTTTCCTCAGGTCCATTTCCAGGCTGGGCTTCACCCTCTCCTCCTGTCAGACTCATTTATCAAGTGAAGCATTTCCACATACCACTGCATAAATAGACTTGACCTTGTAAAAGCAACAGCACCTGAGCTTCCACGGATGGAGTCTCTCCACCCCAGCAATTAACCCAGCCCAGTCCTACCCTCTTTTCCAGGTGAGTTGTTCTTGGAACTCCTACAGTCCCCTTCCTACATGTCCCAAGGAAGGGTAGCAGGTATTTAGACAAGGCAAGGAGTGATTTCATGTTGATCACTGGGTCTCCTCTTTGGAAAGGGGCATTTAGGAGCAAGCTACTGCTGTCACTACTCAGTTCCAGTAACTGCCACCATCCCAGACAAACATACACCAAAAAACAAGCTATGGGAGTTCCTCTGAGGGAACAACTCACTCCTGCTCCCTGACTTTCCTTGATGCTCCCTCAGTCAGGAAACAAGCCATGGGTATTATCATCCAGCTTCCAGGGAAGCAAGGAATTCCCCTGGCACATGGCTTTCCCCTGGCACATCCCCCCCCCAAAAAAAAAAGATAAGCAGCTTGCCCAGCGCAGAGCTGGGGATGAGAAGATGTCTCAACTCCCAGCACAGCCCACGTAACTTTGACCCCACACGCCCCAGTGGGACAGGCCACGTGGTCCAGCACACTGTTCCTCCACAGGACTGGACTTTTAAGGCTTTGCTGTACCAGGAGCACTTCCCTGTTATCTACCCTCCTTTAGGACTTGGCAATAAAAAGAAGAAGAAAAAAAACAAACCCTACCAGGTGTTATCTGCTGCCTACAATCACCTCAACCCCACCTTCGGCCTTGGTCCCTCCCTCCTGCCCATCCCTTTGATGAGAGATACGGAAATCAGCGGCGCTCCTGCCGCAATAGTGCCGGCGATAGCATCGCCGCTCGCCCTGCAGCGCACGGCTCCGCCGCTGCGAACCAGTTGCAATGTCCTTTTATGGAAGAAAAATGAAAATGGCTCGCCCGGCCGTGGAGTGTCTCAGAGCCCAGCCGAGCTGACAGACGGAAACTTGCCATTTGTTGTGGTTTTGGCAGTAAGAGAGCGGAGCGTGTTCCCAGGCGTACCGCTCGTTTAAAAAGGGAGCGGAGAAGGCATCGAGCTGGAGGAGAAAAGCCCAGAGCTCCAGAGCCGGAGGTTTCAGGGATGTAGCGCTGAGGAGGAAGGTGGCAGAGTCATTAAAAGATGGCTTAGATCGTTCTGCCAGCCTGGACAAGCAGGAGACAGGCCTCCAGACAACAGCGTACACAGGCCTGAGTGCTCCATTCCCAGCTCCTCCCAGCAAGACAAGTAGCAAGGTCCCCCATAACGCGTTTCCCTTTCTTCCTCACCCCAACAAATTCTGCCAAGCCACATTCACACAGACACAGGACGATGGGAATTTAAACCTGGGAGTTGAGCTTTGAGGTCACTGTCACCAGAAAGAAATTACAGAGGCCTGCCATAAGCGAGTGCCACCCTTGGCTCCGCTCTCCCCTAAAGCTGTGGGGGTAAGCTCTAAGTAACAATCAAATCCGAATAAATACAGCCAAGAAAAAGCAGTAAGAATGGCTGAGCAGAGAATGAGATGGGGCCATGGGACCTTCAAAATGTTTGTGCTGCTGTCAGGAAGCTGAATGAGACAGCAGCCGTCAACAGCTGGGAAAACATGTTGCAAAACACGGAGAATTAAGTAATTCTCCATATGCACATCCTATTCTGAGGCATTTTGGACAAGCTAAATTTCTCCAACTAGAACATTATTTTATTTTATTTAATTTTTTTTAACATGTTGCACACACACTCTGCCAGTGACAAATCTTGATAAGAGTTTAAGCCTAAAACCGCAGCGCATCTGGAGCCGGACAGGGCAGCTCCGGGCAGCCAGAAGTCCTGAGCCCAGTGGTATGTTCTGGGTGACATCCTTAGATGGCCGTGTCATCCCGAACACATCCCTTGCTGCTGGCTCCTCAGATACACACACATTCCCCCTTGTCCCCTGTAAAACGTTGGGAACCTACCTCCGGAATGGCCAGCCGCTGCGTGCCCCATTACGGAGACAGCAGGTACCGCAATGTGTCCCTTCACTCCCTTCGCTAATTTTAAGTCTTGTTGATCAAACAACAGCTTATTTCAGTGAGGCCACTCATGTCAAAGCTGCTGCAGGCCCTACAACACGACTTGGGCTTATTACCATAGGTTGTGGACGCAGCGTTAGCACCCCGCTAAGAGAAGCCGTGTTCAGACAGGGCTCGCCAGGCAGAACTCGGGACAAGCTCAAACCTGTTTCGCTTCCAAGAGAAAACGAAGGTGAAAAGCAGCTGGGTGCATCTGTTCCTCGCCAGCACCTCGAAATCAATCCTGAACCTTTCCACCAGCTTAAGAAGAAGTGCCCTAAAACATCACGTCCTGCAAATTAAAAGGATTGCTGTGTCCAGAAAGCCAGAACCCGAAGATGGAAAAGCAAATGAGTGGATATTTTCTCTGTCTGCCACAGGCACATCAATGCTCATTTTTTCCAGCGTGACAGTTCGGGGGCCCAGCAGGGAACCCCCCCCATCCCCAAACACAGTCTCATTAAGAGGGAGCACTAAGGAGCCCGAACGAGAAGGGCAGCTGCCCAGGCTGAGGGCAACGTGACTTCGCACCACACAACCGTACGCCATCACCGCGTCCCGCCAGACAACGACTCGGTACAAATACCAAAAATTTTCAGCTATGCAAAGGGGTTTTAAGGAAAAGTCTTGGAAATGCAAGTCCCGGCAATGTGGCCCGGCTGTGAAAGGAGTGCTGAGGGTTTCGAGCTCTCCGGCACCAGAGGGATAACGCTGCTCCGTGCATGCATTGTTTCCATGGCAACGGCAGCTTTCACCTCCCCATCCTTTGCTGGCTGAGAGCCCTGCAGTGCTTTGTGCTGAGACTGCAAAGAGGGGAGACTGTCTCCAACCCCCCCAACCCACCACCTCAGCGCCGGGGAGAGACAGCCCGGGGACAAAAAGCCTTGTCTTCACTAACAATACCAAGTCCTGGGAGGAGAGAGGCTGAGCAGAAAGGATGGACTTCCTTTTCTGGTGGGAAACGGGGCTTCCCCCCAACATGCAGAAGTGCACGCTCACTTCCCAGTCCTGCACCAGCAACGTGTGCCTTTCCCAGTGCCACTAGAATCACCAGCTTTGGTTTGCTGGGTGAGGGCACAGGGAGGAGAAACGCGCATCATTAGAAAGGAGGAACCTGAGCGCCGCTTCCACGTGGGGATCCCTGCACAGAAGAAGATGGAGGTTGGATGGAGGGGGCCGGCAAACCCTCCTGTCACCTGGAAGCCTGGCTCCACGCACAGTCAGCAACCTGTTATAGAGCAAAACCTCAAAACCAGGTCTGATGAAAAGCCACCTCTCCCCAGCACCAGCTCAGGCTGCACACACACACACACACACACACAAACACACACAGAGAGAACGCCGCCGTAGGGTGGTTTGGGCAACGTTTCTCCTTGACTAATTAAGCTTCTCCTCCACCCTGCAGCTCATGATATTAAGATTCAAGCCCTGGCCACCCAGCTAGGAGCCAAACTTCACGCCGCACAGCTGGAGCCGCAGTGGCCCTGGCAGATGGTGCGAGCTCATCTGCATGCTCTCCGTGCGGCCCTCCAGCCACAGCAGGCGACCGTCGGCTCTGCTCGTTGCTGAGGTTACAATTAGCCACATTTTCGTCCCTGCAAGGTGCAAATGAATGGAACTACAGGTGAGATGCATAACGAGTGAGCTGGGTATGCCCAGAGCTGCTCTTGTTACTGATCTATACAGCCAAAACAAAGGCCTCCAGCTGGTTGCCATCACTTCCTTTACGATACCTCCACAGCCAGCCCAAATATGAATCAACCTCTCCGCAAGTTTTAAAGGAAAGCCCAAGAGTATCGACATGAACTCTCAAAGCGTGACAAAGGAGCCAGGTGATGGAGCACAGAAACACAACAGGACCAGGTTGAGGTTTCAGGAGAGCCACGTTTTGACCTTTCCCTTTCCACACCTCCCCTGGCTTTAGGTTCAGCTGCGTGAGGCGCCATCCTCCCAAGCAGAGAGGGACCGCTTCCAGTGTCAGTCATCACCACCACCGAGGCTGCCAGAGGCACCGCTAGCAACACCAACACATCCTCTCCAACCTCTGTAGAGTTCCCTAAGACTAGCCCTTTCCTCCCTAAGGGCAACAGTTTCCTGCAAGCAAGAGCATTAACCAGAATTCTTCATTCTGGAGAGAGACAAGATAACGGGAATACGAAGAACCACTTGCAGCTGATGCTGTGAGACCTCACCACATCCTGCTATCTGAATTCCTCACCCTCCACTTCAAATCCTGAAGCCGTTTGAGACTCCTAAGAGGAGCACAAAGCTACTCAGCAGATTTTTCAGCTAATGAATCAACACAAGCTGTCCAGGAAACCAGAAATCCAGCCCACTGGAATGCTGCAACCCCAGGGAAGGAGGGGGGACGACAGGCAGTGCGATAGGAAGGAAATGAAACAGCAAACCAGAAGGAAAGGAACATTTCAGCACTGACCCCTCTTGTCACGGTTACTGTGCCACGTTATACATTTTAGGGGAGGAAAAAAAAAAAGCAACTTCAATTCATTTTGCACAGTGAAGCATTCATGTTCTCCAAGCCTGAATTTCTTTCTGTGGTGCAGACATATGTACATTTTGAAAACAACTTGGGTTTTGCAAAAAGAAAAAAAAAAAAGTTATTTAACCATGAATCAACATTGCCACCTAGCGACTAGCAACCCTCCTTGCTCCTGACACTTGGATGATCCAGCAGAACCCCATTTCTTTCCCAAATGCTGGAGGCGGATGTTGGCAAAACATATCTGGAGATTTGAGATCTAAAATGGAATTGTGCATTTTTCATAAGCAGCTTTCCCCTGCTGGTAAGTTCAATTTTCACTACGGAATGCAAAGTGCACTGCTGGCAACTTCAGTTTTCCCAGACAGCAGAATTTTACTACTTGTTTTCTCAATACAGGCAAACAGTGGTATCATGTCAAGACAAGAACCCAAAGCTATGGCAGCCTCAAGCATAAGGTTAACACACTCAAGAGGAATCCCAGTGATTAGCAGAAATCTCTGCTGAGGGACAGGCAGTTCCCTGAATATTGCAGGGGAATTCATTGTTGTGGCTAAAGTTCCACAAGACACCTTGTAGCTTCAGTACTAAAACACTGATACTGTCTGTACTGGCCTTGGCTCACTGGCACCAGCTGAAAGCGGGTTCTGCATCCATTCCGGAGACTGGGAAACACATTTCCAGCTTTCTACTTGTCCCCAGGACAGATGGTGCAGAAACAGCAGCAGTGAGTTTTCCCCACTCTGTCCCCTCATTGGGCCTGATGGTTTTCCCGTTACAGCTATTAGAGAACTTTGAGAGAAGCACAAAGATCTTCTGCCCTTTGAACAGACAACGCATTCTAGGGAACTCTTCAAACAAGTTTTTTGTCACTTCCAACTGCATCTATATTCAAGCATTAAAAAAAATATAAATAATGCAGATACTAATTCTCTTAAGGATAGCCTGTCAGGTTGTTTCACCTCATTCTCCAGAAGTTTCGTTAGAAAACGGATTACAGTTTGGTTTTATGCCTTTTAAACACCCAGCTCCCTGCTTCACCTAAAACACCTAACACTGCATATGCAAGTCAGCAACCTAAGGCATTTAGAAGCCTTTTTTTAGCCAACATCTTCCAAGGAAAGGAAGGAATACTGTTGTCTTTACCCATAGTGCCCTGAAATTCCTCTGTCCAGCCACACAATGTTATAGAACGTAATGGGATCCAGCCAATACTTTGACTGCTGCCCCATTAGATAAATTCATTCACTTGCTCCTAGGAAGGGGGGGTTGTCCTCCCAGCAATCCTGCCCAACGCTCCAGAAGAGACCAAACGGCAAGAATTCCCCAGTTACCTTTCTGCAGCGGGGATTAGGGCAGCTGAACCGCTTCACGTCGCTGTCCAGTAGAGCTGGGAAGTTACAGAACGGACACCTGCAGCCCAAAATGAGATGCCATTAACGCAGAGTGCCAAACACATCTTTGCTGAAAAGGGATTTAGTCCAATAGCTGTGGTAGTTAATAAGGCTACCAACCAAACGTCTGCCGCCAGGATGTGCTGACTACTGCCTTTTTTGCTCATATTTCTTCGATCGCTTCCCTGTTTGCAATCAAAATATTATATGCTCAGCACTGCTTTTGACCACGTAAATTTAGAGGATCAGCATGGAGCTGGCAAGCAAGTCTTGGGGGAGACAAGTCTATTAAATTTTAATCTGCTCCCAGTCAAAGGCAGACCAACCTGAATAAAAACAGACCTGGGAAGGCAGAAGCCTGCATTTATAATAGAGCTCTTTGAATGCTACTTGTTTTGGGGAACAATATTCTACAAGAGCAAGTGTAGTCTGGATCCTCTGTGGGACACTTACCTCACGAGCTCATCCGCACAGGCAGCAGCCACCTCCTCCTCAGCTTTCCTTTCATAGTATTTATAGAGGATATTCTCTGGAAGCACCTTCTCCAGCTCGCTGGTGGGGAATGAACACGTGCAACTGCCTTCCATGCAGCTGAGCTCTGACTAGGGTTGGAAGGAGAGAGCTCAGGTTCAGTACAATACTAGCAAAAAAACAAGAGTCAGTAACCAGACCAATCCCAAATAAACCAGTGCAGAGCCTTGCTTAGAAAGAATAGAGCTTAAGTCAGCAAATGACTGCCAGAGAACAGGTTTGCTGTGGAAAGACCAGGAGTAGTTCAAACCCACCAGGCCTCAAGCAAACACTGGACACGAAGATGCTGTTGACAGCTGGGATCACAGTTCACTCACCCCGAGGCCACTGTGACCACAGAACAGTCCGTTATTACTGCCTGGTCTCTGCTGAGAACTAGCACTCTGCTCACAAACAGCATGTTGCATTCTTGTCAATAAAGTCCTATAAAATAGCGTGTTTGTTTCCATGAACTAGAGATCCCAGAGTACAAAAGCACCCCACAGTTTGATCATCATATCTCGAGGTAAAGGAGGGCATCTCAGAGCGGGTTAATGACTTGTTTATAGCTCAGCTAAGTACCAGGATAATTGCTAGCTAAATTGGAGACTAAGAAGGTTAGTAGTATCACAGAGGAACCAACCCACAAATTAAGTTGGGATCACAGTGATATTATGAAAGACAAACCTTCTTAGCTAGAAAATTGGCCAAGTCAGAAATAAGAGTCTGCTCTTTGCAGATACCATTGGTTTATTACATAAAAAATAAAAACCAGACAAGTGTAAGTTACTGTTGTTACTGTCAATGCTGTAGAAAGTTCTCCTAATAATCCAAGTTGCTAAGCATAGAGCATGAAAGATTGGGGTTAGAAAAACCAAAATCCTGTTCAGCAAAGATTCCACTGTGAAGTTGTTGGCTTCACCTGAAGGTGAGACTAACTCGTTAGGATTTGGATTTCAGGACACAATTCCATTTAAATATTTCCTGGGAAATGGGACCTACATCTGATTTAAGAGCAGTAGGTAAGCAGCAATGTGATCTCAGTAGCAGTTCACCCATTCTCCCCTCAGGAAGTTTCCCAGATGGGAAAGTTTCCCAGTTAGGAAATTCCTACCTTCCCAGAGCCAAAGACTGCCTCCTCAGCGTATTTAATTAGGCACTCCTTGCAGAACAAGTGACCATCCGCACACTGAGTGAGCTCTTCAAAGGCAAACTCCCCGTAACAGCAGCAGCACTCTATCATCTGACCATCCTGCAGCCATAAACAGAGGTGTCAGCATCAGCACCATCAAAACATCAACAGCTATAGCAACAGACACATACAACCACAAGCCACAAACAAAGCCAGCACAAAAAACCTGAGCAGAAGGTATCTAATGGAATGGTGTATCCCATTTGGTGGTCAATACCCACTAAGCACAACCAGAAACTCTGTTTTAAGTGATTTTATATATACACATCCTGCTCGACACGTTCCAACAAGCAACAGAACATACAGTGTGTTACTAATTCTTAGCTCACAGGCAGAGAATCATCTCAGGTTTGGGAATCTGCAGTCACAGGGAAGTGGCAGAGAGAACAGGCCATTCCCATGGGAAAACCAAACTTCAGATCTGTTGCCCTCTAAAGGAACATTCACCCCTCTGCCTGGAGAGACCTCATCTCAGCCTCCTCACTGCAGGGGTGGAAGGACTTGCCACTTTGAAGGGTAAGTACACCCACACCTTCACAGGTCAAACATCTTCTCCAAAGTTTGAAGAGAAATAATCATTGAGAGTAATCCATAGCTGCTGAACTGATCTCTAAATTTCCTTGTTTTGGTTAAAGCAAAAGTCCTGGTTTTCAGGTTTTCAAAGGGTCCTTTCTAAAAACGAGGAAGGTCTTTCTGTTGGCAGAGCTCTAACACCAGCAAGTCTGTTTCAAGCAGCCACAACAGAGGCAGCAAGAGCACATCCGGGACTGTTCAACTGCAATGTTTGTCCTGGCCCATAAAAGTACAAGGAGCAGATGACTAAATTACTACAGATCATTACGGGCATCGATACTGTCTTGCTGGACTCTGCTCTTATCTACCTTTTCCAAAAGGCAGCCAACATGGGCTCTGCAGGTGGTGCCAGCTCAGCAAAAGCCACACAGCCCAAAGGCAGCTTCAGAGAAGTACAAAACAGGATCTCAGACATAAGCTGAACTCAAGAAACCACATTACAGATACTGACCTTCTGATACTGCTCCTCATTCATCTGCAGAGCGAGGAGAAAGTCTGCGTGCTGCAAGAGAAACATGTGCATCTGTATTTACAGAGCAGATAAAGCAGATTTCCAGCCTCTACAGTCTTTTTTACATTATCTCAAGACTTACAAACCACCATAGAAGGCACACTGTCTCCTTACAGCATCACTCAGCCCATCTTTCCAATCCATTAAGCTATTCACGATTCAGCTAAAACAGATGGGAGAAGCAAAGGCAGCAGGAACAAAGAACCAAATTCTGTATGATGGAGAGCTGCTGGATCGGGTGTCCATGGGCAGAGACCATCTCACCCAACGGTCCCCTCCAGAGACAGCCCCAAGGAACGCTAGCTTTGTGTTTAAAAGGAGACACCATCCATCTGCCTAAGAGAAGAGGATCTTCCATAAGTTTCTTTAGAAAGGCCTGTAGGTGCAGAGCTGTGAATTCAGTCTTCCCTCGGAGGAGGAGTAGGGGGGAAGACAATGCACCAGAGGGTGTTGCATAGCTCTGCTTTGAAACACATGGTCCTCAGCACAGGACATGACATTCTGGAGACACCAGATTGCCCACTTGTGGAAGGCAGAGAGAATGGACACACTGCCTTAGGCCTGGTAATTATCAGCCACCAACACTGAGCTGCAATTCAAAGCCCTAAAGAAGCAGATAAAGCTGCTAACAGCTAGAGGAAAGAACTAATTTGTAGAGCTTTTAATTACTTTCGAGGAAAAAACAGAAAAAAACAGTCCAGAATGGTGGTGTATCATGTTCTATACATTGACATCAGCAGGTACATGGAAGGTTTTCATCAGCAAAAGTAGCAGCTATATATTTAAGTAAACAGGAGACTATGTGCTTGGTATTTTCCTCCAAAAACAATTTACTTGGGAGGAGTCATTCATGTTAAGAGGCAGTGAAGGGGCAAAGGTAGGCAGTTATTCAACATTTTGTTCAACACTCAATTTCTTTAAGAGGCAGATTTTCAGGTTTATGCCCGAGACCTCTACAGTAACCGAAGTCGTTTGCACCGTAAGATCAAAGCTGTTCCTACCACTCACCTCTGCCATCTCTTTAACTTTCTGCTCATAGAACTCCTGCTCCAGTAGCACCGGTGGGAGAAGAGAGTGTTTTTCATAGGACCTCCAGTGCCGCCTCTTATTCTCCAGGAAGAACATGCGCTTCTCTATTTTCACATCCCCTAAAGCAGAATTATAGGCACAATCAAACGGGATGGAGCAGCCAAAGCAAAGCTTAAACCTTTCTTCACCCACACACCACCAGTTGCTGCAGAACTTCAGCACCTCAAACCTGTACCAGGCAGAGGTAGTCATGGAAAATATCTCCAAAATAGATACTGGACAGTGACAGAAACAGCTGCTTTGGGACCATATCCCTTTTCAGGAACAGCACTTTCTGCTGCAAGCCAGTTCTGCTTACAGGAACGCTGCAGAGAGCACAAATAAAGCTTGGTGTTTACCTTGCTCAAATTTGAAGTCTATATACGAATATTGATTCATTTCTTTCCTCCTTTTTCGTTTCCCACTGGTTTCATGAGATAGCTCCTGCCATTTTTTGATAGCATCCGAAAAGGCCTAGAAAACAACATACAGACTTAAATCCTGTCTGCCCCTGGAAGAAAGCAGCAGCACACACTTCAAATCGAAGCAGAGTACAAACACATGCATATAAGACTGATCCAAAACAGAAAAGCCAAACACCCCATAACAGAGGCCCTCTTCCCTTTGCTCACCTTTATGTACTCATAAAGCTATCACTCCATAAAACCAAAAAGAGTTGAACACGCTGTACAACACCTCAGCTATTAACTCTAATACACCTGGTGTCTGCTCTGATGTGACAGAGCTGGTATGGCTTTTTTTTGTTGTTATTGTTGTTGGGTTTGATTTTTTATATTAAGAAAAAAGAGCACTGAGTTTTTGAGTTTCTCTGTCAAGCTCAAAGAGTAAAGAGACAAGGAGTTTTTGTTTTATTTAAGTCCTGGAATGGTAGAGAAAGAAACTCAAGCAAGAGAAGCATATTGGAGGATTAGATCCAAATCAAAAGCTTGAAGCCACATTTACATTCAATTTGTTGATCCCTAAAACAAGCGTCTTTGCAGCTCCAATAGAGTGAAGTTCTTTTATGAGGAATATCGGGCTCATTCCACAACTCACAGTAAGAAGAAAAGGGATAGTGAGACTTGGGCTATTTTCAGTTACACCCAGTCAGTTAACTAACAGCAGCAGGTCGATGTTCAAGATTTAGCTAAATGTGTAGGCTTTATTGGCAATTATACCACACTTCAGCGGTGACGTACAGGAACACATCTCAGTTTAATGTATCACCTACCATCACCCGGCCAGAATTTCCCTATTTCTCCTATTAGAAAAAAGGGAAAGCTTCCTGCAGCGTTCTGCCTGGCCAATAAACTTTGCAAGTCTCTACTAAATGGATTAATACTTCTTAAAAGGAAAGGAAGAGTATAAAAAAAACCCCAACCCCGTAACCACACACCAGCACACATATAGTATGGCAAAAAGACACAGCCCTGCTCTCCACAGACACAGGAGATAACCCTAGGAAAGAAAACAGACTCGAAGAGGAGAACCTTTCGTGTGATTGCATAGTGTCCCTTGAGTTCATGGAGTGCCCACTTAATGTCTTGGCTGCTCAGCATTTTGAAGTCTGCCATGAGGAGATCCGCCGCCTGAATAAAGCACCGCTGGTCGAGCGGGGCTAGTTTGGAAAAGTCAAAGTAGTCCACTTTAGGCACCTGAAGAGAAAAGGTGAAAGATAGAAGAAGATCACTGCGAAGAACACACAAGAACATCCCAAACCACTCTTTCAGTGGTCAGGACCTTCCGTAAAACCACCCAAAGGTCAGGGTACATGGCACCCCCTTCTGAGCACCCATCTAACCATCAGCTCAGAGCCCACTGGTGTACGCACTGCTGTGGGTAACCTGCCCTGAGTGACACCACACTGCAGCTCTGCTCCCAGCTCTGTGGGACTCAGGCCATGTAGCTCAAAGCCCTTGTATGTGGCTGTACAGAATTTTTTTGTCAAGCAGAATTAAAATAATAAAAATAATCAGAAAAATCAAGAAGCTGTAGGGTGATTTGCAGTAAAAAGGCTGAAAGGCAATGCCTAAAGGCCACACAAGAGAGATCCAAGGGCCAAGTGTACTTCATGTGACAGAATGACCAAGTAATTCTTGTATCAGCAATCAAAACACACACTGCAGATGTGGTAGGTGCCAGGTGGGCAGGGCAGAGGGTCTTGCTGAAGGCAAAGGAGTGGACATGATGCAGCCACAGCAACAGCAAAACAACAAGTCACCTGCAAGCAACTAATTACTGCTATTTAACACCATCTTAACTGCACCCAGAGGCCTGGTTATGGCTCAACCAGGCTCTCTAAAAACACACATTAAGAGAATCAGACATCCTGAGACCCACTGAGGCTGGACAGACAGGGTGGGAGACATGCTGTAGATGAGGACACTCTCACTTGCCTTTGTCTCGTCTTGGCTGGCAAGCAGGCTGCTGCTGGGGTTTAAAACCACTCCGCCTTTCTTCTTTGGGTAATCTGGATTTTCCAGAAGAAAGTTACAAAGCCTGCAAAGATAAATATAGTTTAGTTCAGGGTTCAGGTTCATTCCTCGCTTGTCCAATTTTCAGTATCCTGTGATTATGAGCCTGAGCAGGCATGTCACAGCCTGCCCTGTAAGAACCAAGACAGGTCTCGTCTAGAGCAAACAGAAAGTAAATGACTGAGAATTAAGTAAAGAATGATCAGCTTTATGACTGCAGAAGGAAAAGCAAGTAGATCTGTCTTTCAACGATTACATTTACATAAGCAAAGCTTGTGTGGGTGAACTACTAACCAACTGACATCTCCCCATGCCCGAGGTGAAGGATCAGCCCTGCTTCCCCACTCCCACCACGGGTAAAACCCCTTTGAGCAGGCGGCAAATCCTGCACAACTAAGGGTCAGGGTGGACTAACGTTCTGCTACTCTGGAATTAACATTATGAAGGCCATACAAGAACAGTCCCAGCATTAATCAAAACCTAGCTGCCATCTACTGCAGATAACTCAAATGCTTCTTCTGGAAAAAGGAGCATACAAACCCCTACAGAACCTGTGAAAGGTTGCTCAACAGAAGATTACAGATTCCAATTTGAACTGAAGCCTCCAGTCTCAATCCACTTCCACATTAAAGCCGAGACAGAACTGTGTTTACATACAATGTGTACTCTGAATAAGAGTTTCATTGTAATAAAGCTTGAAATTGCAGCAGAATCGTTCAATTCACACTAGAAACTGGCATAGGGAGAACAGCATTTAGAAAATCATCACTAAAAATTGTTTCCTACCCTGTAAAAGCACCATACCTCAGGTCCTGTCACAAACAATCATAACTTTGTCAGGTAAATTTAGCTTAACCAAGTATTTCAGCTTCAACAAGGCTCTAGCAAGTAGTTTCAGCACACCCCATTGCTGGAGATCCACAAGTACTTCAGAAGCCCTTTTGAAGGAGAAGCTGGCTGTAGGCTCTGTCTTGAATCAAACTTTCACAGCCTATTCTGAACTGTCACTCACCAGCTGTGCCAGCTGGGTCAAGGAAACATAAGCTGTTCCTCAGTTTCCCCAGCTGCAGAATAACATCCTTCTGAAAAGGAGCTAGGACAAGCAATTAACATTTGTAAAACTTTTTGAAAGAGAAGGTGCTAGGTTGCAGGCAAAGACATAGTTGCAGCTAATTTACATTCCTGATGTCAGAAATCAGCCCCTAATTAAGAAATCTGAACCGGCTGGAAGCATTAACCCGCTATCAAGGCATGATTACTTTAGCCCTGCTTTCACATTCTAAGCAGAGGCATTTCTTTTTGTTTAATCAGGTATTGACATATTGAGCCAGAAGCTTTTGACTGAGCTGAATGCTTCTGCACACAAAAGCTGAATAGATGATACCCCGCTAAGAGGAGCTCCCACATCTTATCTTTCACATCAGCTGAAAGTTTTAATGCCATCATTTTCTGAAAAACAACAAAATAACTTGGCACCCAGCATTCAATAGCTCCCAGCTCCATCCCCCATGGTCCTTATTTTTGTAAGAGATAACTCTTTCACTCCAACTGAACAGAAACTACAAGGAGCTCAAATCACTGCAGCATAAACGCAAGGGTTTCAGCTACATCTGAACCATTCTGCCTGTTGATGTTCCAATGCTCAGGATTTTCAGCGATGTTAACCTTCCATGTCTGACAATTAGTTAAGTGGGTCCCAGTGCACAAGGCACACACAGGACACGGAACCGGTTAAAAGCCTCATCCCTGCCCAAACCCAGCCACCCTTAGTTATTATATTTCAAGCCTGATTCAGCTTGACACACCATGGAGATCAAAGAGACCCTGCCAGCGAGGCTGACCAGTGCTTTGACCCGTTTGTTCTCGCACAAAAGATGCGGTGACAACTCAAAAGATAGTTTGGTTAAAGGAATAAAAATATGGAGAAGAAATCTTTATCATCCACTAAGTGGGTAACGCACCGCTGAGCAGACACTGTAGATGGCCTACGGGGAAGCCTGTAAGCACCTTTTCATCTCACTGGGTCTGTGGCACACAAAAGGAGAGAAGAGATTTCGGGAGCAAAAAGGGAAGGAACACATTAAGACCAAGCCAACAGTAGGATTTAATTCTATCAGGCTTTGCTAAATCCCTGCAGGACACAATAANTCCCGCAGGCAGATGCCCAACTTCACCACCCGATGGCCCCGTGCAATGGCCCTGCAGGTCTTCTACACTCCCAACGCAACCATCCACACTGGGGGGCACTAAATTACACGGCGTGGACACCCGAAAGCTTCTCTCGCTTTGTCCACAGCATCGCTGCGGGGAAAGCACTTCGGAAAGACAAGAAAAGAAGTTGCAGCCTTGATGAATTTCTAACTAAGAAGCCCTACTTTGGAGACACGACTTCACAACACAGGCAAGAGCAGCAGAATAGGAAGTCTATGCCCAACGGATGGGATCATCCTCGGTTCCTTGCCAATTAACTTATTTATGGTCCAGTAACTAATTCTAAGCTTCACGCACTTGAATGCTGCTTAATTAGTGCCCTAGTTAACTGAAAAGAGCATTGGATTCATACAAGATAGAGTGAACACTCTGGCAACCAACACCTATTCTTCATTCTTGTATCACGTAATAACCAGCTTCGATGGGTTTGAGATAGGGGTGGCAGCTGCAGAGAAGGGCCACCTACCATCAGGCACAAGTCACAAGTGATTTACTTCAAACCGCTCTCCCCTCTGTGTCCCTGGTGCCAACACACGCAATCCTTCACTCTTCAGCTCTGCAAGCTTTGCCCCAAAGGGTAGGGAGATGAGACAACTTATCAATAAGGTTAATTACCACTTTTTAAAAAGCTTCTGATTCTAAGATTACATCCAGAGATACCAAGCACGACGAACACCAAGGTATTCTCGAGCTGCCAACACAGCTGGGAAAGCAGCAGTCCTCACACTGATTTTCCACTCCTTTTACTTCCCTTCTCGGCTCCCACTTCTGCTCAGTTTGATCAAAATCAGTCCATCAGCAGATAACCAGAACCAACCCTACCAGGCCTTAAATGTGTTTGCTCTATTCTACCTGCAAGAAGTGATGTGAGAGAACTCAAACAGTACCACTGCTGCTTGGTTTTTATCCCCTTTACTTAGTCAACATTGTGATGTTAAATAATGGGCTCCAAGAGAGCATCAGCTTTACCTGGAAAAAGCCAAAAGCCAGTGAAATGAAGAAGCAGAAAAGTATTTTCTCCAACTCAAAACTCATCAACTCACCTTCGTGCTCTATTTTATAGAGGCCATCTCAACACCTTAATCCTGACAGTCACCCTTTTTAAGAATGCTAGTAATAGTTAAGAGGAAATTATATGTAGTATCTTCAAATAAGCACATGATCTTAAAAGCAGAGAAGGTACGACCCAATGTCAGAATTAGAGAGGATTTAAGAAAAGCTCTATTAGAAGGAAAAAAAAATTAAAAAGAAAGGATTCCCTGCTCTTTGGCACTCTCAAAGCAGTGCTGACTCTAAACATGGATATGCTCTAGATATGCTCTAGAAGAGCATCGCGAGCAGGTGGGGACATGGAAACGTGACTGGTGTGTGATACACCCTGGCTCTTAGCCCTGTACTTACACATTTAAGTCATTGCAGTTCTTGACGCTGATTAGCTCTTCAATATATTCTTTCTTCACATCTGGGAACCTTGCTTCCTACAGTAGGAAAAGCTAAAGGTTACGTAGGTGTTAGAGGAGCTGTGTAGCACAACCCAACAACAGCACCAAAGACAGAGATTTATAGGCAAGTATCCTGAGATAAGGGCCAAAATGGATTTCAAGAGATCAGTCATATCCATCCAGCTTGGACACCACAAGCTGCTGGTTCTCCTTAGCTCCGCAGGATGATTGCTAACAGCTCCTTCTCACAAGGAGAGCATGGGTAGTGATATGAGTGGCCACGAGCAGCTGCCTCCCAAGTGCTTCAGACTGGCTGGAAAGAGGAGAGGCACATAGGTATGACCTACAACACAAGCAAAGCTAATATTTACCTTCTGACAGAAGATTAAGGAGTTCCAGGTTGTGTGCTGAAATACAACATTCCAAAGCAAAAGGAAAAAGTAAAAAACAAAAACCAAACCCCAACAATACCTATTCCCACCCAAAGCACCCAGACACTCCAGCAGCGAGACCAGGACAGACAACAAACCTTCACTGGCATCTCTGGGAAAGCTCTCCCAGCCTTCGCCACGTAGCAAAGAGCGCCCTTTGCTGCTCCCTCCCGCCGGGTTCCTGAACAGGTATTTGCAGTCGATTGCGCCACACGGTATTTTGCTTTGCAAGGCTGAACTGGTCAGAGTTGTCAAGCAATGACAGTGGAACAGCATCTACTCGCCCACCTCAAAGCATGTCACTGATCCACAAGGTCGTACTTGGAACGACCTGGATTTTGTCAGACTGCTACTTAAAGAATATTTGCCTCAACCCCACTGCTTCCCAAAGAGACTCGGGTGTGAGATGTGGAGGGAATACTTGGAAGGGATGAGGGCGGTGGTATAAGGTAGAGATGCAGTAAGATAGGCCTGTTTACAAAAAAGTATTCCATAAGATGTCAAGAGATGCCTTTCTTCCCCAGCAATCCAGGGGAAGGGTGTGTGCACCGGAGGGGAAAACATTAGATACATGAAGCACCCACCACATTATGTTTATTTTTTGCTTTGGTTGTTGGGGTTTTTGTGGTTTTTTTAGCCTTCACGCTGCTTATCCAGTAATCCCCCCAGTGCTACTGGGCAAGCAAGGGCAAGTGTTACCCCTGACCACTATGGTGGCCTTACCATGCCATGGACCAAACTGTTTTAGGAGAGCCAGGCAAAAGCAGCTGTGGCTCTCACCCATGTGTCCCTAAACCTCCTCCACCCCACCCTCTACCTCTTTGCCAGTGTCTGGTGGCTCGGTTTTGCTGCTTTAACTCTACATCCATTCCCAAACCAGCCAGACAAAAGCAAACTGGCAGAACTCAGAGGGCAGCAGCCTTTGAGGGAACAGACCCACGTTATTTCACCTCCCTGTGCCCCTGAGACTCTTCAATCAGCTCTGCTGAATCTCTCTGGCCAAGAGCTCATCCTGAAGCAAACAGTGCCCTCAAGATCTTCTGCATCTTCTCACCACTTCTGCCATAGAGCTGGGGTGAAATCCTTCAAACCAAGGTTTTCCAAGACAGTTCATTGAATGCTCCTCTCCTGGTGCTGGTTCTCAGCCCCAATGAGAAGGATTTGCAGCTGAAGTCAACGGGGCTGTGCTTTGAGCACGTGAAACACCACACACCTCGAAAAACCCATCTGAAACTAAGATGCAGGCTGAAGTCAAACAAGGCCTGGGAATACTTACCGTCTCTCTGATGAGCAGTACAGTGAGGTCTTGGTCCTGCCCAGCAGCTCCTTGTTCTGGCACATTGCTAGAGCTGAGTCCCTGAGAGCCCTGCGCAGGGAAGGCTGGACCTGGCTGTTCATTGTCTATTGCTGCCTGTGGACCCGTTTCTTCTGGTGGATGCGCCGGTTGGGGCGAAGCGGGACCTGGAATCCCATCCTGCTGAGGTTCAGGTCGGGGGAAGGCTGGCCCAGGAGCCTCCTCTCCGTATGCCCTCAAAGATCCTGAGTCTGCTTCAGGCTGCCCTTGCTGAGGAGCACAACTATTGACTACAGCACGTGGCTCTCCTTCTAAGGGCTGGAAGTATGGGTGATCCAGCTGGCTCTTCTCGTGGATCTCCTGGTCTGTGGTACTTGCAGCAGCTGTTCCTCCAAGGTTTTGCTCTGGCTCTACGTCCTTTCCTTGCCATCCCTGGGCTCCCCGCTTTGCTTCCTGTTGTGGTGGAAGGTCTGCGTTCTCCAGACCAATGAATTCTCTGTTAAGAACATGCTTTGGGCTCGTCTTTACCGCTGGAAGCAAACTTGGGCCAGGCTCCTGGTTACTTGTAAGTTCAAACCTGGGGCCATTAAGCTCAGATGGTCCAGGCAAGGCAAAGTTCACGTTCTTATCCCTGCTCGGTCCACCACTGTTCTCCACCACATGAGTGCGGTCTCCCTGGCCCAGCAGAGCTGAATTCTCATCTTGCAGATATTTGTTCCTCAAAGGCCCAACAGCACTTTTAGATCCTCCTTCTCCCACAGCGTTAGCACCCTGCCATTGAGCAGCAGGTCTGATGACATTGGGACGCAGAAGCTGCTGATACTTTGGGGTCTAAAAAGAAGACAGACAAGAGTAAGTAGGAGTTCTTGTCTGCACGTCAGAATCCCTGCCCCAGATATCTTTTGCATCTAATCAAATTTCTGATGGGAAACAGATGAAAAGTCTGTTTAGCAAGATGCTTAATAAGGCATAAAACTGCAACCCACGTACCTTTGTTTCACTGAACTCCATCCTCAGTCCACTCCCCAGTGCTAAGAGAACATTTGTCAGCACTGGGGATGCACAGGACTTTCAGACTGGAATAAATCACCTGAGCTCACCCCAGTCCCCACTTCCTTCCCAGTAAAATACTCTGGGAAGGAGGAACTAACTGATGGCATATTTGCCTTCTCACCAGTTTTTTTAAGTGAGCAGCAGGAACTAAAGCTCAAAAATATTAATCTCCGGCCTTGTTCTTGCCCCAGCAGGTTAGGACTGCTACTTGCCAACAAAGGCTGAAAATTCTTTGCAACTATTCTCAACTAGGAATCAGAAGAGCCAGCTTTGCAACTCATTTTCTCAATGCCTCTGGTTACTCTAAGAGAAAAATGGAATATATCCTTAATATAACTTAGATATGAAATTAGGCAAAATAAATCAGAGTAAGCTAAAGCCTTTGGCCCTCCTCTGTGCCAGTGGAAAGAGCTTTTATCAGGTGGGCTGGTTTCATAAAACTGCACAAATAGAAGTGCCTGCAACAACCCAACAAGAATCCAAAGAGCCCAGAGGAATATAAAGCACACAAAGCATGTTTTGAAACCCCACCTTCTAAGGAACATCGAGACCTCTTACTAAGCACTCCACCTTTCTGGATTTAGACAGGTCACTGTATGGAAGTTACAGCCTTCCTTAAGCAGAACTTTAAATACAGTTTAACAGTCTAGTTCTCCCTTCCCGTGCCCCAACTATGATTAAACACTTAAAGCCAGCAAAATGCTGACATTTTAACATTCATTTCAGACATCCTAAGTTAATTACTGTAACTGGACAGGACTCTCAAAGGAATGCATCAGATATTTGCACAGGAGTTGGCTATAAATACCATGAATAGAGCAGGGCAAGTATAAAAATGAAAAATTACCTCTGCCAAGGTGACTACATCATCATCATCTTCCTCACGCTGCTGCTCTACCAGTGTTTCCAGTAACAAAGGTAATTCTTCATCTGAGGAGTCTGATATTGTGATAAGACCTTCCTCCCTGCGGTTTATCCGGTCTGTAGTAAAATAAGGCAATTTAGCCATTTGCTAGAGGTAAACAACTGAAATCTCTGAGTACTAACACTGAAACATCTGGAAAAACACTAAATCAATCTTCACATCTGCATAGCAGCACCAGGGAAGAAGTGCTCAAAGGTCACTGGTTCCACTGGAAGCTGCTGTCACAGCCACTCCTGCCTCCCTTGGTCCTCTCAGCAAAATACCCCCACAAACTACAGCTCAACAGACCAGAAGGCACACGAGTGAAACGGCCCCTCTTTGACACCGACACAGAGATTCTTCCATCCCAAACTTCAGCACGAGTTCTGAACGAGCCACGTACACAGTACTTCCTAATTTTTGCAGAGAAGTCCTGAACATGCGTTATCTCGAGGACAACCCATTTTATTAATGTGCAGTGTATTCTAGAGGAGAAATAAGGTTCTCTGTGCAATTTGGCCTCTTCCAAAAGAGCATGACTTTGCAGGAGAACCTTATGCAAGTCTGAGATAGGTCCCTGACTGTGGGTGCAGAAGAAATCCTGCTATTAGATGACAACCTCGTCCCTCAAGGCTTGTCAAGAGTGGAATACAGATGCTACTGAGCTGGAACTCAGGAGAGATGCTCCAACCAAGAACAGAGGGTTTCTGTACTGCAGAGACACTGCACAACCACGGTCTCCCTGTGATTTGACACAACATTTTGGCTTATGCTTTAGCGTAAGTATTCATGATATTCGTTTATGGCCTTTCAGGCATCCACAGAAAGCATCACTTTGAATTTTGCTCTTGAAAGAACGGGTGCCAACGCGTACACCCTATGAGAGCAGGAACACAAAGCCAGCCCCTCTCCTGGGAGGACCTCAGGAGGGTGGAACACCACAAGCCCCTCAGATCTGCTGAAGGTACCTCTACATGCTGTTCCCAAGAAGTCAGCAATCTGCCTTCAGGCGGTACGACGTGAGAAAGACAAGAGCCAAATATTTTGCATGTCAGCATAAAATGAGAGAACTTTCTGTAGGTGGCTGTGAAGCCTGTGTGTAACAGAGCAGCGTGTGACACCGCAAAACAGACCTTGCAAGTTCAGTATCTGTGGATCCTGCTGCTTGTAACAGAGTTTTACAGGGAGAGTTTTGGAGATATGCGCAAATTGGTACTCACCTTTCCCTCTGTGACTACGGAAGCTGTTCAGTTCAGTTACTTCTTCATTTCCACCTCTCCCTGCCATTTTAAACAGCGGTACCTGAAGGTGTCAGTGCCCAGGCATGGCAGTCAGGCTCCCACGAGGAACTAGAAGACAAAATAAAACCAGGAAAGAGTAAGGCAAACTCAACAGCACCCATAACTAGGCTTTCCCAAGACTAAGCCGTTAGGTCATTTTGGGGGTTTTCCTGGCTCCCTCAGCACAGCCTTTCCATGGAGATATTTTTCTGTACCACCTTAGTGCTTAAAAGTAGACATGTTTCTGTTGTCTTCTGTTCCGGCAGTTGAAAGCCAACTGAAGGGTGTAATCAGGCCTGAAAAGCCCCTCTGAAGAAGACATGAAGATGCTTATAGCTATACAATCACAGGAAGAGGGGAAGAGATGCCATTCTGTCCAGCCAGGACTCAAACCCTCCCAATATGTGGATGGTTCCCAATTTCCAAGAAGTCAAAAACCTGATGCATCAACTCAAGAGTGGTGTTTCTGCCACCATCTACCGGCAAGAGGAGCAAAAGCCACTTGCCTAAGCTGCCAGAGGGACAACACTGTGGGAGCCCTCATCTCAGGCCCCTGTCTCTCTTCATGCCATGAAGCCACACCAGGCACAAGTACTGCAGAAACACTGGCATGGAGGAGAAGAGCCAACATCACAGGTCAGACCTGGCAGCCCATCTGTTGAGAAGCTGAACCACAAAGGGAGACACCACACTGCTGAAACACAGACACCAGCGTCAAACCCTGAACTCCCTGGTGGGCCATCAAGCCAAGGCACAATTCCAGAGGGAGCAGAGAGGCTTTGAGCTCACTTCCACAACATCCTTGCTCTTGGCACGTCAGAAGGAAGCTGCACCCCTGGCAAGGCAGTATGTAAGTGCATGTTTTGTGCCTCCGCTGCGAACCAGCACAGGAAGAAGGCACATTTACAGAGCACAATTTCTTGCCATCATCTGCTATTTTAAAGAGACCTTCCTGATTTATGACACAACCCCTTCCTCAAGGAGGTTTCAGTACAAATTGCAGGATACGCTGCCTGCTCTCACACTGAAAAGAGAGCACGACAGGCATCAGTGTCCTTCACAGCACCAAGCTTTTGGGACCTGTTCTGAGAGAAGCACAATGAGCCGGCTGGAGGCTCCCCAACAGGATTAGGAGATCAGAGGAATCACTGCAACCCGAACAGTAGGTTTCCATTTTATGCTCTGTCAGCTCATAGCTCTCAATTCCTGCTATCGCAGAGCGGCCAAATACGTACAGGAACTCTGACCATAACCTGATCACAGGAACAAGAAGGGAGGTCTTTTTTACTGAAAAGCGTTCATCTCATTAGAGCACGGAGGAATCTCTATTATTAAATATTTACTGATGCATAAGTTGGAAGAAAATGGTGGGTCTCTTATAAAATCCTGTTTGCTAGTACACAAGAGCAGCATAAATTCCTTCTCAATAATTCTACTTAACCTCCTCTGCAGGGAACAGGACAGCAAAATGAACATCAGTCCAGATGCACACCGTGTGCTCATATCTATAGCCACTCCAGGGAGCTAGACATTACCACCTTGAAAATATTTTAATACAGGATAAAATAATAAGAGTGGGGGAAAAAAAAAAAGTATAAATTGGCAATTAAGGGCAAAACTCAAGCCACACTTCACAGCAAACACCAAGAGTCAGATGGTTTTGGGCAGGACAGCTGCTGAACACACCCAAAGGGCACCAGCAGCACAGCCTGAAGCCACCTTTCTCTGTAGGGAACCTCCACCATAAAGGTTTTCAAGGCTTGGCTACAAAACAGCCATGTTCACCATGGTTCCCAGTGCTGGTGATGGTCCAAATTTGAGTTGGACATTGGGTCAGGGCACTGGATAGGCCTCTTCCAACCAGCATTACTAAAGTTTGCAACTACCTGTATATCTGAGCCCCGAAACCCCAGTAGCACATCCCATTTCCAGTAAGCAACTCCAAGAGCCTGACAGGTATATTGAAACTTTGAAAACACTTCAAGAGCAAGATTTTGGGAGGATTTCCACAAGGTTCTTTGGTTTCTGCCTTATCAAGAAGAAACAGACCTTGCTTTATTTGCCAGAATGGCATGAAATCTCATCATTGCAGATAGGTGCTGGAGTAGCTGGATCACCGTAAGTGTACTTGGTGAAACCCTTGTCCTTTTTAAAAGGTCACAGCCGCATTATTACAGTTGTATTTCCCCTGGTAGTTGTAAATAGCAACCACCTAGTCCTGCCCAGCATTTCCCCAACCTTATCCCTCTCTCTGTTTTAGGAAACAAGACCAATCCACTTTTTGCCATTTAAAAGATGGAGAAATGGAAGCATGGAAAGGACCGTTGTAGGAAAGGCCACCAAGCAAGCTGGCAGCACAGCTGGGAGCAGCACCCCAGGCCTCCTCAGATCATGTACCCACGCCAACCATCTCTTCTGGGCCCTACAAAGCGCTCCTTGCAACAGCCACCAGTCCCTGCAGAGCCAGAACCTGCCTCCTCTCATCTGCCCCCATGCAGGCTCAGGCTCACCAAAGGAACCTCCCAGCAGGGAAAAAATGGTGAAGGATCACTACAAGGCTGGCTAGAGAGGAACAGGGATGTTTGTGGAAGCCACAAGTCACCCCTCAGGCAGTGCATTCACAGAGCTGGATGTGTGTACACACACAGGTGGGTCAGCACCACCAGCGCTCAGCAGAGTCACCAAAAAGTCTTCTCCCAAGTCTTTGTCCAATGCTGGCTAAACCACAGCAGTTCACACCCAAGAACAAGGGATCAGCCAGAAGACGAACATGAAGACTGTATTCTCTGGGTCTCGCAGAGAGGAACTTGTACGCTTCAACCTTCAGCATCAAGAAAGAGGTCCAGGAAGGAAGGTGAAAAGAAATCAGGGATAACAGACTGTCTACCCTCCTGCACAAGAGAAAGGTGCCCAACATACCATCAAAACAGTCATGGTGGTTTAAAAGCAGGACTATAATAAATAGCATTAGCTGCAATACACAGTCAAGGCAACAACAACAACAACAAAAAGCCAAGCCTGGAAAGAACTGGCAATGTACCATTTTTCTATTTCAAAACAGACCGCATAAAATCCCGAGCTGCTTAATAAAGCGCTGCTTTGAGGGTAAGAGCCAAGCTTCCACCGAGAGCTTGCAACTCATTTTGTCAATACTCAATACAGAGCTCAAGTTTAAACAAATATCTATAAGCGTGGGCCAGTTCCATCCAGTGGCACAAATAAGAAGTTTATTCACGTTTATAGCACTAGGCCGCCAAGAACGTGAAGAAACAAGATCAAAGTCACCCTGGGGTCTTGCCCTACATAAACAACACAATAAAAAAAGCAAGCAAGACAGATGGAAAGAAGAGCTATCCTACACTAACCTCAGTGATTTCAGTGCCGATTTATAGGTAAAGAATAAGGCTACCTATAACCCAGCTCCAACATGACCCTCAGCTTTTCTGCAATGTAGTCAAGGACAGGATACTAGAACACTTTGAAAGAGACCTGGCAAGAGGCAGACAGACACTCTGTAAGATTTTTTTTATTATTATTATTTTCCTCCTTCCTTTTTCTTAAAAACCCCCAGCTGCACTAGAGCACACAAACAGGAGCCATGTCCCTGTACAACACCAGGGTGACGCAAAACTCTTGTCATGCCCTCGAAGCCACTCACTGGCAGCGCAGTGAAGACGTCCGCGCCGATGATACCCTTCCACCAAACCTCCCCTCCCGTGTTACTCCATGTAATTGTGACTCTGCACATCCAAGTCCTTTCACTGCTCCGGCAATAAAAGCCTCCCCCGCTTCGGTTTTTCCTACAGCAACTTGAGAGGAGAAGCCATTAACAGAGGAGCTACTGGGAAAAAAAACAACCCCATCATCAGAGACCATCAGGGACTTCTGTATAACTGTTCTCTGAAGAAGGTGGTGCTCAGACTGACAGTCACACGTATTTCCCAGACAAGCTTCTCGTACAAGCGAATATGTCATCTACAAAACCGCTGGGTCCCAACCACCACCATGAGCTGACGGATCAGCTGCTTCGAGGTGAAGCAGGTCCCAGGTGCACAAGGATTTCCAAATCCCATTCAGAATCCCTGCAAACGCCACGGTATGTATTTTTAGCCTGACCTAAAAATAGCAGGCATCGGTACGGTGCATATATTTAAACTGCCGGTACACGCAGGCGTTTCTGGACTGCAGTAATTGGAGCAGAACTCAAATCTGCTCCCTTCACTTCACATTTGTGCTGGGATGAGCATCTTCAGAGAGCACTGGAATTTAAAATGACAGTAGAGGGGAGATACCTCCCCCCCCCGCCCAGAGACTGTGTAATGTATTTTTTCTTTTCCACCCCCCCTACACTTACAGCATTTGAAATCTCGAATTCCCACACACCCAAGACGGGACTAGGCTCAAAGTGCTCTTTTCTGCCTCTAGCTCAAGGCAACAGGACTAGACAGAAAGCACTGCAGGGGAGGCAGGAATTGAAATCCCAACCGAATGGAATGGGGAGGGGATGGGGACCAAAAAGAAAAATAAATAAATAAATTAAATAAAAGAGCAACTTGAAAGAGACGTCAGCAACATCAAATCAGCGTGTGATTTAGCCTCTCCCCCACACAGCAACACACCGTTGCTCACCTACATTGACAGAAGAGCATCAACTCCTACTTTCTGCCCGCGGGCAGGCAAAGGCATCTGCTGGTAGCCTGCGAGCAAGGTGAATTTCTGGCTCGTTTCAAGCTGCTAAAACAAAGAGAAGCTCCTTAAATAATGCATGGCTTGTGACAACCAGCAAAATGAACAGCGGAAAAAAATTCAGCCCTCAAAAAAAGAAGAACCACACAAAGTACAACATAAGGGAAATAAACCAGCCCAACTTACTGCCAAGCGTTTCACTGAGACATTTCAAAGGGTTCACGGTTCTGCTGGGGGCTGCTCCTTGGAAGAGCCACTTAGCAAAAGCAGAGAGAGCATTTAACAGCAGTTGATCGTGTTAAACGGCATCATCCCAACCGAAAATTAGAAATCCCCTGATCATAAGCCCACCGAGAACCGCTCTGCACAAACAAGCCCTACTTGCCACGCACAAGGCAGCTACTGCCTCTGCCTCACACCCCGCAAAGGAAAACCAGCAGAGAATAAGATGTGGACACCCAGCAAGGCTTCTGCTGAGCAGGTTGGCACGAAGGGCTGCCCCCAGCTCAGGCAAGAGCGGGAAACCATCCCCAAACCAAACAGCCTTACCCCTGGCCTCCTGAAGACAGCAGCGCCTCGCAGGCAAGACCACCCAGTTTCCAGCAGCACTTCGGTTTGCTGTGAGAACGACACAACCAGCTACAGTTATCACACAAAAGGGCACAGCACGGAGGTAGAATGATGACAATTGCATCCGCGTAGCTCCACCACCAATATTTAGACCCACAGGGTGTGCTGAAGAGGAACAACAAACCAGAAGGCCATTTAATAACAGAACTGGCTTATAAAGGTATGTCACAAGCCCTTAGCAGCTTGGCTTGCCAAAGGATTTTAGACAGACATGTACATCCTCTAAGGGAAAGACAGGATTCCTGAGATCTGAGAAAGGCCAAGGAACAGAAACCAAAGCGACCAGTTTTTTCCTCCATTACGAGCCAGGTAACACAATCCTACTGCAGAAAGGCAGAGAATGGGTTTTGTCAGGCCAAAACCCAAGACAATGTAAGGCTGGAAGCTTTCTGTGGCAAGTATGTCAAGACTGAACGCTCACCTGCTCTGCTGAGTATTCTTACAGTCCATTCTCAGTNTCAACTGCTGGACATTCCAGTGCCTTCCCACGACCCCTGTCAGCCCTCCTGCTAAGTAACAGGGCTTCAGATTGTCACATCTCCCTGACCAGCACGAGACTGCTAACTTTGAGGTATGCAAAAAAACACCCCACGCTCGGCTCAAGAGATGGGGAGCTTTGGATCCATCATTTGCCTCCCCCATCAAACTGAGCACTGAAAAAAATGAAATAATTAAAATTTAAGCAGTCTGGCTGGAAAGGGGAGTTAATGCCATTGCCTTGAGTAGCTCATTTTGAGAGAAAAGTGAAAATTCAAGGCTTTGAGGAGGGAGAAGGCATCTCTGCAGTTTGCTCCTCTACAGGGTACTTCTCTGCCTGCTTCAGACTTTTGGGACATGGAGGATCATACAGAGTAATCCCAAAAATCCCAGCCCTCCCTCTCACCCTACAAACAGAGGTGCCAGCTTGGCATTTGGTGCTCAAGCAACAATTTGGGCACTGCCAGCTCCACACATCGCCCCGGCAGCACACACTCACAGACCCAGCCTCCTTGGGCACGCAGCCTATCTCAGCAAACCGTCCATTTAAAGAACTGTTTTGCCAAGATTTTTGTGGTATTAAGGGTGGGAATGAACGGAAGAGCACGTGAAACCATGTCCTTCACAGCTTTGCCACCTCCAGAGTGAGTTTTACTTCCAGTTTTCTTTCCCCAAACCGACACGTGTGTGCCAGGAGAAGGGGGCGGAGGCTCCTTTCTCTGAGCAGCACCATCATTAAACCCACCGTTGTCTGAAAAAGCTCAACTCCACAGACGACCAGGGGTCACACATACTTGCCAGTGCCCTGTAGAACATTAATTGCAACCGTCTTCTCTCTTCCTCATCAACCCAGCAGGGAGAAGAACAAGAGAAATACCCTCCAGGATACCCATAGGAGAGTGCTCCTCTGTCACTGGTCCTTCACAGAGCTCTCCAGGGGAAAGGATGCAGCATTTCCCTTCCAAATCCTTAGCACTTTTTCCCTCCTTTTATCCTGGCTTTTTAAAGAGTGTCCCCTTTAAAAGGTGTAACAGAACAAAGAAAACCAAGTGCAACCTTTTAAGGAGTCATTCAACAAGTTGGATGCAGGTCGGCAGGAGCCTTCAGGTGCCCTTTTTAGCACCGTTTAGGGGGAAATAAAGGAGTTCAAGGTTGCTGGGCAGAGTAACCCTAAAAGCTATGACTTTCCCCAGCAGCCTGCTCCTCTCCCACTCAGCTGAGCTTACAGGGGCAGCAGAAGGGGAAGAGGAGGGAAGAGGAGGGACAGGCAGGACAGAACCAGCAAAACAAGTGGCAGTGAGGGATGAACTAGACCAGAATCTTTGCTTTGCTTTCAAGGCTGGCTGCAGACTGCAAAGCACACCCCACCTGGCTTCACAAAGCTGCTGATGATACAAAAGCTAAGACTTGACCTTGAAGGTGGCACAGAAGGAGAAAAAAAAAAATATATATATATAAAAAAAATCCCTGACCTACTGCAGTAGCCCACCTTTGCAAAAAAAGAAGGTTTCTGTGTCAATCTGCACAGTATGTTTGGAAGTATTGACTTAAAAGTTTGCCACCAACCATTCTAGGTGTCAAACATCCCACAATTAGGGACTTCCAAAAAGAACGAATTCACAGGTCAGATCCTCACAGAATCACAGAATCTCAGGGATTGGAAGGGACCTTGAAGGCTCATCCAGTCCAATCCCCTGCCTGAGCAGGAACACCCAGAGTAGGTCACACAGGAACGTGTCCAGGTGGGGTTTGAATGTCTCCAGAGAAGGAGACTCCACAACCTCTCTGGGCAGCCCCTTCCAGTGTTCCCTCACCCTCACTGGGAAGAAGTTTCTCCTCATATTTAAGTGGAACCTCCTCTGTTCCAGCTTGTACCCATTGCCCCTTGTCCTGTCATTGCCTGTCACTGAGAAGAGCCTGGCTCCATCCTCCTGACACTCACCCTTTACATTTTTATAAACATTCAGGAGGTCACCCCTCAGTCTCCTCCAAGGTGAAGACCCAGCTCCCTCAGCCTTTCCTCCTCTGGGAGATGCTCCACTCCATCATCTTTGTAGCCCTGCCCTGGACTCTCTCCAGCAGTTCCCTGTCCCTCTGGAACTGAGGTGCCCAGAACTGGACACACTATTCCAGATGGGGTCTCACCAGGGCAGAGTAGACAGAGAGAAGGACCTCTCTCAACCTACTGACCACCCCTCTTCTCATACACCCCAAGATGCCATTGGCCTTTTTGGCCACCAGGGCACAGAGCTGGCTCATGGTCATCCTGCTGCCCACCAGGACCCCCAGGTCCCTTTCCCCTCTGCTGCTCTCCAACAGGATATTTCCCAACCCATACTGGTACCTGGGCTTGTTCTTGCCCAGATTCCAGACCCTACACTTGCCCTTGTTGTATTTCATTAAATTTCCCCCAAGAAATATTCCCATTATGACAGCCATACCCTTTTTTTGAACCCTGTTAAACACCCACACTTGACATAATTTCAAAGGTCAGTGGCCAGTGGTGGCCAGAAGCTGTGGCTTCACATCAAGAAGGTTTTCAGTGCAAGACCTGCTTAAGACGGTCACGTTCCCACAGCGCAGCTTGTCACCTCCTCTCACACAGAGCTCCACCAGCATTTGTGATGGCTTTGAACAGAAATGCCCCGGAAAACTCTTTTTTTGTAGGATTCAGATCAGATCCCTTCTCTCCTCCTCACACATCCACCACAGCATAACTGGGAAAACAGAAATAAGATGCTTAAATAAACTGCAAAAAAGGGGGAAGATCTTCAGCTGCAGCCGGACGGTTGATGCTGCGACTCCACTGAGATACCCTCAAAACTATACGTGCTCCTAGTCCAAGATCAGACACTGCTTTTCAAAGATGCTTTTACACGTTCAATTGAAGGCTTTAAATAAAAAACCATCTTCAAGCCACACTGAGCCCAGAGGCCAAGGTCACACTCTGCAGTGAGGAGTTTTAAATTTCCTTAAAGTAGACAAAAACCTTGGAAGGTACACGCAATACCCAAGCAAGTCCCTGCTCCGTACACATTCCCTATGGAAAGAGTCCAAAAAGCTGCCCATTGTACCCCAAAACAGCTGCATGAGAAGGGATGCCACCAACTCGTCTGAAGAGCGGTACCCATTTCCTATACTCAAGCACCTCAAATAATTAATTGCTACAAGAGTTTTCGAGCCAGGATGGGTTTTGCTTGTGGCCACACATTGGCCTGGTGGCCAAGCAATTCCAGCCCTGGCAGCAGAAACCGAGGACAGCCTTCCAGGCTCAGGACAGTTGTCTGATCTGGCTTCATCCATGCCCCGTGTTGCAGGGTTTAAGCAGAAATGTGTTAAAATAGCAGCAAAGCAACGAGGCTGTATTTGAGGTAAACGCATCTCTGCATCAGAGCTCGTAATGGTGAAATTGGATCGTGGCCAGATTTAGAGATGCTCCACATCCAGCACAAGTCTTTTCTGAGCCTAATGAAGTTCACAAATGAATGAGCTACCAACCAGCTGGGTGAAAGCAAGGAAAGCAGCGCTGCCCGTTAATTCTCCAGGTCCAGCCACGCAGATTTAGGAGACTGCAAGGTCCTTAACAATTCCACCCCAAGGAAAAATAAGTATTATTGCATACACAAGACTACAAAAACCACTACAGGGCACAGCTCAGAGGTTACACAGGCTGCAGACAGACCATTTGCTATGGACACAACTGTTTCCAGGCTGGCAAATTTGCCTACCTACCCCTTAGTCATGGCAGTCAAGTGTCCAACACTGCTGAAGCCTTCACAAAAGCAGAATATAAATTCTTTTCCTGGGTGTTGCAACAGTACAACATCAAACAGATTATTTAACCATCTGGGATGGAGGGTCAGTAAAAACAGCCACAAACTGCTAAACAAACACAGAAACACTAAGCTGAGGAGCACTCTGCAGACACTGCGCTTGAGCCCGAGGTGTGTCGCTGCCATCGCGGGCTGGTCTGTGCCAGCCGTGCCCCATCCAAGGGCACCTCCCAGTTTACACCCAGTAAAGCCTGCTCCACTACCAACAGGATCCCAGTTTAACAATATAGAGAGGGCACGAACCATTTACACCCGCCAAGTTACTGCAGGTGCCCCTTGCTGGTCACCTGTAGCTGGAAACCCCAGGAGCAGGGGAGGTACCAAACGCCCTGCGCTGCTGGCTTCCTGCAAGGGATGTAAAAGCTTCTTTTCCTGCCTCCTCATTACGTCGCTGCTGCCTTCTCCCTCGACTTGCATTACGGTGCTATGGAGAGAGCAGGGAGAGGAGGAACGTCTTCCAGGCAGCACCATCGCTGTGCTGCAGGCAGCTGCCAGCATCACTGCCTGTTCTGCCCTGCTGTCCCAACGCAACGTGTTTATCCAGCATCTTGTACTCACCACGGCTGCGTGGGCAAACCCTCCTGCCACCAGCCAGAAGGTACCTTCAAGCAAAAAGGATCTGTAAGGAGCAGCAGCAAGAGGTTTCCTTCCCCTCTCCAACAAGCATAAAAAGGCATCCTATCTTCAGGAGGGTATTTGGAAGTAGAAGTGGAAATCTCTTCCTAACTCTCGTTTTGCTTTCCTTTCACCCGTTGAGAAGCAGCAATAGCAGTGCCCACAGCTTGGTAAGCAGCACACGCCAGCATTGACAGAGCAGTAGAGAAGCCTGAGAAGCTTTTCTTTTTTTCAGACAAAACACATTACTTCAGGCCGTTTTCCAACTTTATATTCCCCAAAGAAAAATTCTAGCTGGTACCAATCCCGCTCACCTCATGCTACAGGGTAATATCACACGTTGCCTCTCCAGATCTTGTCCAAATGTTTATCTAAATAACGCAAACAGTAGCCTGGCTGCCTCACAGAGGTGAGCAGACCGTGTGTGAGCAACACAGCACTTGTCCTCAGAAGCCAATTGAAAGCATTTCAGGTCGCCCTGACACCTACACACGCTCCCAGATTTATTTCAGCTCATTAACTTTGCTTCTCGTTATGAGCGACGACCACAGCCTCCAAAAGTCACCCTCGGAACAAACAGGCACCGTTGGTGTCAGCAAAGGAGTCTGGCTCCCCCAAAGCCAGTGAGGAAAGCCATGCTTAATTTAAATTTCCCCTGGCCTGGGTCAGAAACACTACGAGAAGGCATCAGGACTCAGGCACCAGCCCAGTGTTGAAATCCTACCTCAAAGCTTTTTCCACTTATATATCACGTTGACAGTTCCCCTCAAGAACCACAGCTGCTCTAGTAATGAGGAGAAAGGTGTCAGTTGGAAATAATAGGATTTCCAGTCCTCAGGAATTAGGCATTATCAAGAATTGTTATGAATTTAAAAGCATGGCAAGCTCTTAAGCACTGACCCAGGGAAAAACACCACTCCTGAGATATTCCAAAATAAACCTGAAACTCTGTAAAAGCGACACGAAGGCTGCTGAGAATGAGATTATCCCAGCTCAGTAAAACATTCCTTATTATCTCACATCTCAGTGCTTTGGCAAAGGTAACTTATTCAAGGCACCATGACGCTGCTAAGTGGCCTTTTTCTCCTCTTTCTGCTCTTCTTGCCTACCCCTCTCCAATTTCCCAGATTTCCCCGGCCCAGTAACCTGTTTAAAAGAAAACAACACCCTACTTCTCATCAGCCCAGTGCTGATCTGGACGTTATTCAGCTCAATTTTAAACCCAAACTACCACATCAGTGCACAGATCACCTTATCTCCTGGGCTGCTACTGGAAGACAGCTGGTATGGCCAGTAACCTGCGTGTTTTGCACCTTCTAGTGCTCACTGCATTAAAAGGAGGCACAGACTCCACCGGGGACAGACCCTACAGAGAGAAATTGAAATTACAGGTAGAAGCTTGAAGAGCTTCAACGAGGGCAGGCAACACACAAGGCTATTTTTTCAGTGCTCACACAGACGTCTGAGACCATTAGCGCCTCTCCTTTAAGTAGTTAAGAAGATGTCTGAATTCAATACTAATTTAAATGGAGGCTTAAAATATCTCCAGACCAAATCCACGTGCGAAAAAGCAACCAACCCCAAGTTTCTGACCAGAGGAATTAGCGGCGCAGTTCTGACTGTCCCAAAAAGAATGTGGCCGGTGGCGAGCCCTGACGCCCATGGCCAAGCCGAGCTGTGCCAGCGCTGTGACACAGTACACCCCTCACAATGACTTCAAAAAGAAAGAAATAAAAAAAATAAAAGACACCCATTCCAAACTAATGAATGGGAGCTTCTTCCAGCAGGCGCTTAAAAACACCCGTAGGGCTTCACGCCTCTCCCACACTTGGGTTTGTGCTTCTCTGCTTTGCTAATCAGCTCCTGGCCCCCGAGGTACACTTCCTGCCTTTCTCCAGCCACGCTGAAGACACCACAGTTGCCTTCTCACTCCACCTCTTTTTGCCACAGGACTTTTTTAACGATTTGTGTCCAATTTCAAAGCACAAGTCACCGTAGCTCTCGCTGGCTGGCGGCAGTAACGCCCACTGCATTCTCAGGCAGACAAAGCATGGACTACCCAGGAATTCAGACTTTGGAGACAGCTCCTGACACACAAGCCCAGTGCTGGAAACCAGAATACACCTTATCATCAGCAAAGCCTGCCCCAACCGCTCTTCCAGGAACTGTTATTCGTGCCTGGACTTAGGCAGCTCCCTAAGAAGGGTGCCTGCAGCCAGGCCAACAGGAAAAAAAAAAGAAGCCTAGGAAGGAAAGGGAAAGGGGAAGGAAGAAGGCTCGTTACCAAAACACAGCACTACCAGGAGGGCTGAACATCTCCACAGATCTTCAGGAAGTGGGTCTGAGTTCTTTCTGAGTCTTGGTATTCCAGGCACAAACTCCTGTCAAGATGGTTGTTTATTAACATTTAGTCACACCACACAGACACCCAGCACATGAACTCTATTAAGATGTTTACAGTATCGAAAGGCCTGGTGTATGGCAGTGGAATTTTTGCACAGCATTCATCCTCGAAATGAGAAGCTCGGATCAAAGCTGTAAATCCCACAGTTCTGTAATTAAAAGCTGTCCCTGCAGTTCTGCTCGTCCTAGAGAAAAGGGGTCGCACCATACAGCTTCCACTGCAGGCTCCTACAACCAGTAGCTGGACAGGGACGTAGCAGAACCTGCTCAGGATTTGGGTCTGCAGTGATGGGTCTCAGACATCCCCTTTCTCCTTCCAAACAGGTCGTTGGAAGAAAAAATCCAGCTCTGACACCATCCCCTCTGGAGCCAGGAGGCCACTTTATAACTGAGCATGTGAAGTCCAGTCCATGACCCTGACCAGGGACCTCTGCCTTCTCCTCCGCTGCTACTGCTGGGAACCTGCAACAGCACCACAGTGCATCCATCGAGAGAGTAAAAACTGTAAGAAAGAGGAACCAATCCCCACAGAACAGAGAAACAGGGATCCTTGAGCTTGTAGGTCTCAGCACTGATGCTGCCCATGCCTTTGCAGCCACTAAGGCAATTAGCTATTGCTTTTAGGATTGCTACCCAAAAATGAAGCAAGAAGCGTCTGCTGTTCCGTAGGGCAGCGAGTAAGCTGGCAAAGAAACTTGAGGAGAGACACTGAAAAAGCACAGGGACAACCCAGCTAAAGTCCCTCAGCATTAAACCTTGGTAACAGAAAGAAAAGTGCACAGCAGCAACAGTAGCTTCTTTTTTAAAAAGCATCACATAAAAAACTGAACCTTGTTTGACAAGCACTAAGAAAGTTGAATAGAAATACCAACTACTAAGCTTATTGAGGTACAAGTTATGCTCCTGGTGTAAGTATTTTTCAATAAGACTCTACAGCAAGATATTAGAAAACATTCAAAGACAACGCTTTGGGTCACAAAGTGAAGGTGAGATGAAAACAGAAACCTCCTGGGGAGACTCGCAGGCACAAGGGGCCGTTATCCACCTGATGGCCCTGCAAGGGTTCCAGCCAGCCCAGCTGCGAAGCCAACGGATGCCCAGGGACAACAGGGACTTTTTAAGCAGAGCTGCATTTCACCCATCCCAACCCGGGTCCAGGAGCACTGCCAGGGCGAGCTCTCGCTCCTCTCTTCACACACACACGCTGGACTTAGCAATATCTTCTCAGTCTCTGAATACTTTGCCTGAAAAATGGACTTTCCCCCGGCCGTTTGGAGGAACGAGCTCTCTCCCCCCACACCGAGCTAGCACTGAAATCAGCGGAGAGGGAGGAAGAGGAGTATCTCTTACACAGGTCCCTCAACTCCAAGGACAGCTGTGGTTTAGGTTTCTTTCCTGCAGCAGCTCCTACAGCAGATGCCTGAAATATCAAGCCGTCCCAACGGCACCAAGTGCTTCCACAACAAGACGGGGGTCAGGAGTGAAGAACAAGCTCATATCCGCCTTTTCCCTCCGGCTCCGGAGCTGACGCTATTTTTTCTTCCCGAGTATAAACACCCAGCCCGGGTTATCCCTGAAACCAGCCGGGAAAGGGAGCCCGGAGAGAGCAGCACCGGGAAATTGTACCCGGATGCCCGCACCTTCCCTCAGGGGACACACACGGGACTTCAGCAGGACCCCAGGGGCGGGAGGGAGGCGAGGGCCTCACGGAGACCAGTCTCTGACCCCGGGGAAGAGAAGGGACGAGGGCGGGGGAGAGGAACCGGCCCTAAGAGGAGGAAGGACCCGACTCTGAGGGGAAGGAAGGATCCGACCCTGAGGTGAGGACCCAGGCCCCGAGGGAGGGAAAGACCCGGCCCCGAGGGGGAGCGGTGGGACGGACCCGACCCTAAGGGGGAAAACAACGGGACACGACCCCAGCCGAGGGCAGCGAGCGGCCCCCACGGCCAGGGGGGATAAGCAAGGCCCGGGCGACGAGGCGGGGAGTCCCGGCGCGAACCCCTCCCCCGCCGCCGGGCTCCTACAGCTCTCCCGGGGCGACAGGACGGCCCCGAGCCCACAAGAACCACAGCCGACACTCACCGAACCCTTCCGCCGCCCCACCGGCCCCGCTTCATTTAGCCGCCGCTGCCCGGCTCCTTCCGGCCTGCCCGCCCCACGTGACCGCACCGCCCCGCACCATAGAGAGGAGCGGCGGGGAGCGGCGAGGGAGAGAGGGGCGGCCCGAGCGGTCCCGTCTCGGCGAAACCTACCATAGAGGTGGGAGGGGGGGGTGGTCCTCCAGACGGCCCCGCCCCGCCCCCTTCCGGGCGGCCGGGGGTTTGGGGGAAAGGGGGCGGGGCCTGAC
>VXBJ01006693.1:188871-226760 GCA_013400055.1 Nycticryphes semicollaris
AACATTATAGAATTATTCCCTCCTTCCCCCCCCCCCCCCCTTTTTTTTTTGTTAAGAAAATCCCCGCTTTCGGCTTCGCAGCTCTGCTGCAGCACACACCCACACATCCTCGGACTCGTTCCTCTCTTTCTCCACATGCAAAACACTGCTAATTAGGGAAAAAAAAAACCCCAAACACACCCTCAAACAGGAAAGCACGAATGAATCTTTCTCCAACCCTCATTAAGTGGAGGGGCGTTCTAATTTCCTCCCTGAAAACTGAGGGTTTGGGAAAATAACAGGACCAACAAGAAAGAAAAAAAAAAAAAACCCAAAAGATAATGGCTGGTAATGAATTGGTTCAAGAATGAATGAAACAAAGCGTCCTGCCCGGAAAGGAGGAGTTTTATCTGGGCAGTTTGTATAAATCTCTTCAAATCAGCTGCACCCTCCATACCTTGTCCCCTGCAGCCACGGTCCCACTGCAGAGGGGCTGCTGCTGGGAGCAGGGCGAGGGCTCTGGCGGGCAAACACCGATGCTCCGTATAGGTGAGAGACCAGCACCAGCACCGGGTGGGCTTCACCACACTGAGCTCTGCTTCTGGCAAACTGTTCTTTTTAAAAAAAAAAATAATAAATCTCACTATTTTGTAACCATACAGCATTTTCAGTAAGAGCAATGCTTTTGTTGTTGTTGTTGTTGTTGCTGCCGTTAATGCTCTGCCTTTCTCCTCCTGCTCCAGCTTTGCTAAGCCCAGCACCACCACGCTCTTGGATTAAGAGCATATAGTTTTCTTCCTGAGATAATAACAACTTCCATAAAATATTTTAATACACAAAACAGCGGATACCAAGAATTTAAAGTTGTGAGTTTATTGCATATGTAACAAAAATGAACATGACCTCCTGGGTCCAGCCTACTGTACAATCACTGTTTATTCCAGCTGGTTCCATAACCACATTAAATAGAACTAGTATTTCTTTAAATACTTTTGATTTAGACATAAAATGAAACATTAGTGTACAACTTTCACAAAATAAATCTGCAATAAAAACAGTGGGAAGAATAACAAGGATAGCAGCAATACTTAAACATGACATTACAAAATAATAAATTAAAAAAAACCAAAACGTTATAAAGTGGTTGAGGAACAAAAACAACACAGAGAGAGGAAAAAAAATTAACAAAGTACAACCAGATCCATACTGTGTTTCTGGGAACTCGCTGCGCCCCACGGCCCTGAACCTGGGCACTGGCTCCAGAGGGCCCGGCGGCTGGATCACTAATTTCCAAAATCTGTTGGATTTCATCACCACCTCGACTCGAACGGAGCACAAACTGCTGAGCAAACGCTCGCTTCGCCGTCTGGAGCTTCCAGCAGCCTTTTCCTCGTCTAACATAATGCCCAAGTTAACGCTAACGATCTTAAAACAGTCTCGTTTCTTCCCGATTTAGAACAACGAGCAAAGTGGTGGTTTCCTACATCCCTGAGCATAGAGTTTAGGCTGATGAGCAGTATCAGGGCAAGGTCTGTGCCAACGGACCAGCTTTTAGGTTTGCTTTGGAGGACAGGAACAAAAGACACCCTGTACCTTGTATGTATTTCCTTCGGGTCAGATCCAAGAGCATCCGGGTACAAGGTGGAACAGGAAATGACAAAACGAACACCAGACTTGATGTTATTTCTTTGGGCAAGTTTGAGAAGTACCAACCAGTCCAAGTGCTGGCAGACCCAGTGGGAACGAACACACAAATTCAGACGGCTGAGGTTATCCGAACGGCTCCCCGCACCTCAGGGAGCCCATGGCTCAAGCCACGCAAACTCTTTGTCGGAATTTCATCCTTCCCTGGCCTCGGAACCAGCCAGAAGAAGAAGAACAAGCCATCGCTCCAAGCCCATCCTGCCTCACTTCTTTATTTTCCTCCCTCCACCCAACCAGCTTTAAGGCCTGCCTCAAATGCACATCGGGAACAATACAAAGAATTAATAATAAAGGTCTTCATCGTCACCGAAGTGGCACAAAATTGCAAAGACGACACAATGGGAGAGGTGGTGAAGGTGTATAAAAGAGAACTGAAGTAATTAAAAGAAGGCAGCGCCCTATTCTCGTTACTGTCAGCACAGAGGAGGTACCTTGACAAGGGCTCTTTAAACACAGCAAAAACCAGACGGACTTTTCCAAACACCAATCCTTGCCTACTCTGACGGTGTGCATCCAGGAAAACACTCACCTACCAAAGACATTAGGAACTATCACCTATGTCAACCGCCTCATTGACATAAAGCTGTTTGACTTACAGACCTCCAAATCCTCACCCTCACCTCGCTTGCTTTTCACTGAGCCAGTTGTGCCGCACGTAGAGTTTGTGTGACAGGATTTTTGGTGGTAGTGGGCTTTAGAATCTCTTTTTTTTTTTTTTTTTTTTGAGTGAGAAATCCACATGAGACTGCATGCAAAGCTTTGGGGCAATAATCCATTTTGTGGTGTGTGTGTGTGTGTGTCCCTTACCCCCCTCCCACCCCATCTAACTGGTTTTTATTGCACATTCAAACGTACTGAAAGGATTTAAATACACTCTATGAACAGGTACGACTTCACAGCCAGGGCTGGAGGGAGTTTGCTGCTCAGCCCAAGACCGTACAGGTGCTTCTCTGCAGACAGCAGCATCTCCTCTCTTTTCTCCCCCCTGAAATAGTCACACAGTTACATGTACGTCCCGACAGCCCGTACCGCGGAAACTGGTCCCCAAGTGCCAGGAGGTTCCTACAGGGTGCGGGTCTAACCAGGCCTCCCCCGTACAGTCCCGCAGGATGAGCATCTTGACCCACCCCGTGCAAATCCCACAACATGGTACAATTTTACACCTCTCAACGCGATCCTTACTCCCAACGACAAATCACAAGAATTATGGTCAATGGAGGAAAAAAAAAAAACCCACAACCCCAAAACCCACGGACAAACAAAACGGAGAAAGATGCCAGGGTTTTGACAAGTGTCTACTTTCTGTCCTATCACAGTTTAAAGCTATTATCAAATTCAATTTAAAAAAAAAAAAGAAGACAAAATAGAAGTATTCCAGTAGACATCTCCTAAGAACCGTCTCTTACCCACAGCTGAATTTCAATGCACTAGTCCATAACCATAACATCTGTTAAATGTTTCAGTAATGAAATCTCTAAAAATCAGGCCTGCCAAAGAAAAAAAAAAAAAAAAAAAACCAAAAAATCCTATCCAGGCAAGTCTGCTTTACTTCGGTTTAGACACGTTTCATAGATAACTGGGTCTTTCTGAAGCCGCGTTATTTGTTAAAATACTGTCTCAGCTTGGGTGTGCAAACTGGAAAAAAAATGTTAGTGATTCAGGTATTCGATTTGCTTTTGTTTCCCCTGGGAAGTTGTTTTAGCAACGTGTTAGAGAGCAAACCTTTTAATATTAGCTTCAGATATTGGAAAAAATAGCCTTATATGGCTCTCTGGAGAAATTTTCATCCCTACAGAACTGAAGTCATAAATTCTTCCAATAGCTTTCCATAACACTTAAAATGTACTCACTGTCTAGTTACCCTTTTACCTCAACCTCCAAATAAACCTTTCCCAAGGCCAAAACCTGCCAAACAGAAACAGAATCCGCTCTGTTCACTTAGCTCTCAGCAACAGCCACCTCAGAATTTGAAGTCACACAAACACCTCTCGGGTGAAACAGTGGCACAGAAATCACAGCTTTGGGATTGAACAGATTTTTCCCCTCCGTCTCCCCCTTCTGAGGCTACTTACATCCAAACGGACTATGGAAAGTAATTCTGCAGGAAGAAATAATTGTTTTCATGTGCAAAACAATTAGATTTCAGCCAGGACAACCAAAAAGAAATCATACAATACCATTTACGCTCTTCCAGATTCCTTCACTTTTCTCAAGGTGAGCCACAGCTTCCACTGGGAGCTTCCTGCTAAGGCAGAACTTGGATTTCTTTACCTTTCAGTTAAGTGTTCGGATGGAGGTATTTTCTGCTAGAAGTTTACTTTTTAAACGGGTGTTTAACATGTGCAATGCAAATTCCAGTGCCAGTCACCAACACTCTGCACCCGCTGGACTCTACCAGGGCTCAAGCTTGATTTAAGACAAACTAACCAGGAACACCTACCAATTGCAAGTCCTCACCAAATTAAGCTCATTCCGAATTACGCTTTGATTCTCCTATTGAAAAAAAAAAACCCACAAGTCACCGACCCTATCACAATATGTGTTACAAATCTAGCAGAATATCCTGTGTAACCAAAGCCAAATGCTGAACTTGGCTGCATTTCAGTTTATGGAGGATGGAAGAAGAGGGAAGGGGTTGTCGTAACAAAGGGGAGAAAAGAAGAGTTGGAAACCACCAACAAAAGCCCTCCCCGCCCCCACCCACCCCCCTCATCCACCAGCGGCGGAAGGGAAACAGCCTCATCTCTAAGTTGTCTAGAGTTGGGATGCTTCAGACAGCTTAGCAGGAAGTTCACAGCAAGCTTCTTCTAGCTTTTGATTTGGTGGCCCATGAGCTAGCATCTGTTTCCTTTGGTTGCATTTTCACTCCACAGCAAACCCACACGTCTCTTCCACAGCTGTCAACAGCTTCTCATAAAGCTTCTCGTATGACTCATAAGGCGGAATGTCGATCCGGTTAAAGCTAGAGGTAAAATAACAACACATTGCAGAATATGAATCTAAAATATTTACTGCGGGGTGGGGGGTGGGGGAGGAAATAATCTAGATCAGCTACACATATATAGATAGAATTTGTGCAGGTCAAAGGAAATCTCAGCCAAAGTTGGTGGCCGAAGGAGGGAAGATAAAACCCAACTGTACTGTGGCAGTGGGAAAGCAGGACTTAATAGGGAAGCATCGGGGAGGAGGAGACAAGTGGCAGATGCAGGAGAACTGCAAATAAAGGGAGCCATCAGATGGGTGGGCTCCCTGTGCTGCTGGCAGACACTCTGCGCCTCTGCCGAAGTGGTTTCCTGTCTCTGAGGGTAAGATTCCATGGGAGAGCTCAGCTCCTGATGGTGCTGGACACCCTTCCTACCTTTTACCTCTGAAAACTATTCTTTGTAGCCCTGGATGAGGACTCATTGCTGTGAGTCACTTCTCAGTGAACACTTTTGCTGAACACGTAGAAATAAAGTTACAAATACCTCACTATCCAGAATAATCAGCTCTGGGATAAAAGAAAACCACCACAGATGGGGTAGAAGGCAAACAAAGCTATAAGAGATGTCGATCATTTTGCTGGCTGCAGAATACAGCTATTTCCAAGCCAGCAGAGCACCCGTGGATTCACCTATGTGTGTATCACACGACCAATCCACAGCTGGGACCAACAGAGATGACGCCTTTAAAACAAGACAAAGGGCAAGCGAACACCGAGGTGTGGAATGTTTTCATCTTACCAAGTGTGGGCTTTTGGAAGGTTGTCTGTGTTTGCATCTATTAAATGGATGGTAAACAGTCTGGGTCCTGCAGCGCCTGTAGAACCTTACAGACAGACATTCTAGTTAATGCACTTCAACAGAACATCATTCACACACACACATTTTGCTACTTATAAAAAGGCAAGAGAGAAAAAAAACCCAAAATCACAGTTCCAGCTGCAAACACAAGTATGTCACAGGCTAAACCTGTCAATTCTGCTGCTGAAGGGATGGCAGAAGCGATAGGGCTGTTCGTAACACGTGATTTGCAGATTCGTGTTTTGGAAAGCTGCTAAATATTACATTAACAAAGCTGCACCTTGGAAAATGAAAAGACTTAAGTGCAAAAAGGTTTTCCTTGTAAAAGAGCACGACATAGTTTACTTTGAACATTAAGTTCCTGTTGGCTGACAGTAAACTTATCACACCAGTTTGTCCTGGTTTCAGCTGGGATGGAGTTAGCTTTCTTCCCAGTAGCTGCTGTATTTTGGATTTAGTAGGAGAACAGTGGTGGTAACACATACTGCTTTAGTTGTCGTTAAGGAACACTAACATTAAATTAAGGACCTTTTTCAGCTTTCCATAGAAGCTGAGAGGGAGCATGGACAGGATAAGCTGAACTAAAGGGATATTTCATACCATCGATGATGGAAACAGTGGTTGGCTGAGGGCAGGGATTGGTAACCACTGCTCAGGATGGGCTGCACAACCAATCCTTGGGTGGTGAGCAACTGCATTGCATCACTTATTATTTTATCCTCTGCTACTGTGCTATTAAACTGCCTTTACCTCAATCCACGAGTTCTTTCTTCCTATTTCTCCCTACCTTACTGGGGAAGGAGTGAGTGAACTTCAGCTGTGTGGTCTTAGTTGCCAGCTGGGGTTAAATCACAGCAACAGACACTGCCACCTTTTCTGATGACAAAAACTGCAATTTTCAGGACTCTGCTTTGAACTCTAATGGTTTGTTGCCAAACAATGAAGGGAATTCAATTTTCATGTGAAAATGTTGCTCTGTCGGTCCATAATCAGGTGTGTGCTTGTCTGCAACGGTGTTAACATCGGGCCATAGAGTTGTAGGAGACTGATAAGCAAATATTGACACCAAAGTGCTACACGACGACAGCTTTACCATCACTGTCAGCAATGGCTAAAGCTTTCACTGCCAGCAGAGCTGCTGACTAATGTGAAACTGCTCTTGGGATCTAAAGTTTAAGTGCTTGAGTTACCCAGTAATTCGCTGGTATCTTACAAGGGGACTAGTTAAATCCCACGCGATTTTGATCTCCTTCTCCCACCCCCCAGATTTAACTCGTCCTCCACATCAGTCACCTTGTAAAGCCTTGAAACCTTGAAGTGGGACACGCGTCGAGCCTGTCACGAACTGCAGCAGCCTTGCCCTCCTTTCCTCATCAAACGTTTCCACTGCTTGCCAGAACCACTTCACGATGTTGCTGTCTGCCATGCAGTGCTTTAGACGCGTGTTTGACTTCCAGTCGTTCAGGTCTATCTTATCCAGGCCCCCTATGATTAGCTGTTAAAAGAGCAGAAAACGCTTTAACGTTCAGAGGTATTTCAGGTTTGCAGCTATAAAAGCACAAATCTAACTGTTTCGCAAAGCCAAGGATTCTTCACGCGCCTGAACCACCTTTTTGACGCACGGCAACGCTACAAACCAGTTTGGAACAGGAAGTAAAACCCTCCAGTTGGAAGTGCAGTCAAACTGGCCAAGGAGTACACCTACCAGAACAAGAATTTTCAAAAGAAATGGGGCTCAGAAGCCCATCCAAGACTCGTTTGGTTATACCTACCCTACCTGAGAAACACAGTATGTCTTTATGAGGGCGTAGCATAAAGAAGCCATGCCATCTACTGTGCCCCACAGCATCATTGTCCTGCTGCAGGTTTGTCCTGGAGGTGCCAATACCAACTATGACAGAATCCTGCTCGGTTTATGGTAACACACCTCAGTCAGTTTTGTTGTCCCACGCCAGAATATAGAAACTTTACATCTGTTTTCTGATGCCGCTTGCGTGAGGCCCTGACACAGACCAGACATATCACTTCAATCTCTTTGCTAGATGACACCAGGTTGCAAAATATTGTAAAAGGAAGTCACTGCTGGCCATGAATCTACCCCCCTCCCCTGGCAACGACAAACAAATGGCACAGAGAAAACTTCATCCCTCAAAACACAACGTGCGTCATATTCTAAATTTCCCATAATATTCCCTATTGAGGATCACATTTCTGAGAGCTACCATTTAGCAGCTGCCTTTTTGTGCCACCAAGACAGCACCCACTTACGCTCATTTACATTACTAGGACAGTTGTGACTGTTGTGACACAGACAGTATTGAAATATTTAATGGATTTTTAATCTGCCTTTTCAAGCAGCTCACAAATGGAATGCAATAATTTCATGGGATTAATCAGCAAGCACAAATGACTAGCACAAAGCTAGTGCTTCCAATACCATAAATGGTTGATATCCCACAGGTTTTATTGAAAAAAGAAAAGGCAAAAAGAGAAGAAAAATTGCTATAACAGGAATTATTTGTAGCATTCTGCACCTGCCGAGTAAATGAGAGGACATTCCTTTCTTGTCTATATGCTCTACACTTCTATTTTATTCCCTCTAAGCCATGCCCTGTGTGCATATAGAAACAGTGTGACAACAGTTACTGAAGAAAACAAGCTCTGGGGCAGATGAACACGTTAGGTCTTGCCAAGGCTTCCTCACTCCTGCCCAAACCACCTGCTTGGGGAGTTAGTCCCCGGGTCGACAACACGGTGCGTTTGTCTTTCCCTCTTTAAGTAGCCCTCTCAATAGTGTCAACACACAGAACGTCTAGAATAAACCAAAAAGGGTTTGCTTAAACAAATACACACCTTTCTGGTACATAAATTGGACTAAGTTTTGTGAGTTTGTTTTCTATTCCTCTGTTTTGGTTTGGTTTTGAGTTTTTTTTTTTGGTTTTTTTTTTTTAAATCACTGCTTGATTGTTAATCAAGCAAATTACTAAACAATATTCCACATGAATAAACCAGATACCTCAAGTTCCTTCTGGTCAAAAGGCTTAAGGAGATGTTGAGGAATAAGTTCATTAAAACCTTTCTGCAGAGCCAGGAACTGTGCCTCTATTCCTCTCATAAATCGCCAGTTTACATACAACCTGGGGGGGAAGTGGAAAGAAAAAGTCAGGGATGAGGCAGACAGGACTGGGCTTTTGATAGCAGAGCTGGAAAATCCTCATTTCACAGAGGAACTTGTTTTAACAGACACATTTTGTATTATGAAAGAAGTGCTTGTCAGTTCCTTTTTCTATTAACAATTAATTATTGCACCATTAAGAGAAAAAACAAAGTACAAATCACAGCTCCATCTTCCCAGGTCTTACAACAGCACATTGTGTGAAAACACTCATGTCATTTACAACTAAGGTATTTCTCCCCAAAATACTTATTTAATTAGTTTCATTATATTTTTACACATATAACATAATAATAAAAAAATGTGTTTACTACCTTCTTTCCCCTACGTTTACAGGATATGGGTTTGTTCTGCAGTACCTGACATATTCTTTCTTGTTCTCTTCTGTCACTGGAATATTCCTGCCATTTGGTTTGAGCTCATGCTGTAAAATCCTCCCAAAAGCATTGTGTTCCACACAAAACGTATGGTCCAGAACCGGGGTGATATCGTTCTCTCTGGGCGAGGGAAAGAGAGGGTGACCCTAGTATTTTTGCTATTTTGATAACTCTCCGTGGTGATGCTGACAGTCTGTCATTGGAACATGAATTAGTCTGCAGGATAAACTTAGTAACTAGTCATCTGCATTTCACACCACTGGAGGAATACTGCCACAATCACCAATTTCTGTACAGCTTAATGCATGGTGAAGAGCCTGATCAGATGTGAGTCATCCATCTAATTTTAGTAGTGCTCTGGGTAATTAATAAACCCCTATGTCACACAGAACCACATACACACACATATAGGTACGTGTATCCAGGAACAATCTCATCGGCTGTCACGTATCAGTGTGAAGCAGGGAAGAGAACACATGCAGTAAAATTCAACATCATCAACAACTTTAAATACAAAAGTCAAAACAAGCATTTAGGAAAACAAATCAAAATAATGCAAAGCAATGCTGAAGAGTCCCAACGCTACGCGTTGGATTTTCTTCTGAACTGCAAGCATGCAGAAGCCCAAATTAATTCCATTTACTTCCATTTTAATCAAAGCTGGTTTTGTTTTGAACAAGGCTGTACTTCCCCTCAGAACTCTGTCCTGAGGTTGAATTTTGATCCTGTGATATTCTACCACACCCATGCAACGTTCAGTGATTTAGTACCTATTTTGCTGCAAGGAGAGCTAACACAGAGTTTGCAATACTCTACCCCATCTTCTCTACAGCCAGACAACTGATAAATACAGTACTTACAAGATCCAGACTAAACTTTTGTGTAATTCTGGGTCAACAGATTCCAGATCAGAGAGCTGAATGGGCTTCCCCAGCAGCTGTTTGTAAAAGGGAACCGTGAACCCCCCGTTGATATAGTGTCCATGGAACACAGCCAAACCCATTATCCGACCGACAAAATGGAAATAAGACAAATGGTCCTGCAGGGAGAGGGAGAGAAAAATCAGGCCGTGAGAAGACACTGACATCTTGTGGTTAATATCTGCGCCACCGGTTTATGTTCAGTGCAAGTTTCCTGCAACGCTCCGGGCAAGGGGAGTCACCATTTTTCCTCATAAACAAAACCAAACACCAGAAGCATCTAATGATTAAATGCCTCAAACAATTCTCTGTGCGTTACCCGACTCCTAAATTTGGATGCAAGTCCTCTAGACCTCTCAAAGGGCAAAATTCAGCACAAGAAAATCCCCAGAGTCCCAAATATGACAACTCCAAACAAATTAGTTTATACTTTGCTTAACCATCAAAGTCCTTTTGCTCTTGAGGAAGCAGGCCACGTGCTCGCTTCCTTCATGTCTTTCACGTTGCTTGTAACCTGACTTTTGAAAACTGAGTCCTGCGGTTGAGATTCTTCCAATCTCCCTTCCCCATCTTACAGAGCAAATGTCAGGAAATGTCACGTCAGGAAGAATTCCTCTGTACTAATACAGAATTGCTGCTCCTTGCAGGGTCTGCATCAATACAAATCGTCCAGTAAGGGGTAAAAAAGGAAAAGGCAAGCAGAGCAGCGTATTGAGAAAGGGCAAACAAGGCATAGGAATCCCTACAGCCATGGGGAGAGCACGATTTAGAATCACAGAACCAGAGAACCATAAAATGGTTAGAGTTGGAAAGGATCTTAAAGATCATCCAGTTCCAACCCCCTGCCCTGGGCAGGGACACCTCCCACCAGACCAGGTGGCTCCAAGCCCCATCCAGCCTGGCCTCGAAGCCCTCCAGGGATGGGGCAGCCACAGCTTCTCTGGGTAACCTGTTCTAGTGTCTCCCCACCCTCACAGCAAAGAATGTCTTCCTGATATCTAATCTAAATCTCCCCTCTTTCAATTTAAAACCATTACCCCATGTCTGTCTCTACACTCCCTGATCAAGAGTTCCTCCCCATCTCTCCTGTAGCCCCTTTTGGGACTGGAAGGCTGTTACAAGGTCTCCCTGGAGCCTTCTCTTCTCCAGGCTGAACGACCAAACACCTCAGCCTGTCTCAGAAACCTCCTGCATCCTGGTCAGGAGTCTCAAAGAGATCAGATAATTATCAAAGGATCTCGAGGAGTCTCAAAGAGTTCAGATACTTATCAAAGAATCTCTCCTTCCTCGTGTGTTTCATTTCAGAACAAACCCCCTCTGCTTCACACTGTGTCACTATAAGACTCATTAACACATTCTTATTCTGCTTTACCCTTCAGTCTGCACTCTTGTTGTAGCTCTTCCTCCATGACAAAGAACCACAGGGGACCTCTGTTAAAGCAGGTAAGTCACCCCCAGGTTAATACTTACAGGATTGATAGAAGAGTCTGGATTTATTTGCAGCATGTAAATATTATCTGTGGAGTACTGGAAGAGTCCATAATAGGGATTCAACATTTCATGGCACAGTAAATACAACCATTCTCTGCCAAAAAGAGAAAAAAAAAAAAACAACAAACAGAAAGAAAAGGTATTTTAGAAGGGTGCAACTTCAACTTCTGTTTTGGAGAACACAATTGTTGTGAGTCATCCAGCCAGTCATCAGTTACGAAATGCTCATTTCAACATCACCTCACCTCACACTGCCCTCTCTTTGCAGGCCAAAAAGGTATGCTGAAAAACCAACAAAGCATCTTAGTCCCCTCACAGGCAGCCTTGCTTGAATTTAGACATCCTGAAGGGATTAAGAGCAATCAGAGAAGCTACAGCAAGGTGTTAGACAGCACCAGCAACAAACTCAGTCTGAACAAGACCCACTTCATAAAAATCTTGACTTTGTACAGAGTTCAGATATTTGGAGACTAAGAGATCTGCTCCTCTGCAACCTGGATGGTATAAAGGAATATTTAAAAAATCTGCTGTTTAAAATCAGCTCACTCACTAGAGGTCTTTAGGAAAGCTGTTATTCTGCAAATGCTTGATGCCTAGAGAATCTCTGCTTTCAGCAGAGAGCCCAGAAGGGGCAGACGCCGAAGGGATTAAAAGAGGAGGGGGTTGGTAAAATCTCTCACCTCAGTAACATAGGAGGACCCGAATGGAACTAAAGCTATTTCTGAACTTCCAAACTCACTCTGAAAAATACCCCTTTATTATTAAATTTGGACACCCATCCACAGTGCAAAATCTTCTCTAAGAACTATCAACTTTAATGCTTAGAAGCTGGAGCGGTGCTGATCTGAAAGAGTCTGTTCCAGCAAATGGGCAATTATGAAAGCCATCAGGGCAACAGGATGTCACCAGCAGAGATACTCAAGGTTGCCCCGGGGAAGGCAGCTCAGAATGTTCCTTTGTCCAGCCATGGGTTATTGAAAGACACTCAAGTGGGTGATGCAGCTTTTGTGGATTTGAGAAATCTCTCAGTGAATTGACACGAGAATCTGTGCCACCGGAAAAGATGAGTATTTTGATACCGGATGTCACAAGAAACTCCAGAACTTCACATCTGATGCAAACCACAGGGAATTATTATTATTTTTAAGAGGGAGGCAAGTTTTCTCTCCAAAATTTTAGTCTTTGTTTAGGATTAGTTCATTCCCACTCCTGCTCCAACAGGTCTGAGGACTCCTCTGAACGTGGCTGAGACATAACAAAAAGGAATCCCCATCATCTTTGCTGGAGCCTGTTGCTGGAACCAGCACTTTCTCCAAGAAGATATAACCTATCCTCAACAAGCCTTTCATGCTCGCTGGGTAATGGTGATGAAAACAGAGTTCCTGTGGGCGTGAGGGGAAACACAAATACCTCAGTCTGGTGTTAATTCCAGTAACATTCCCAGACACAAGACATACCAAGTCATTTAGCAGGAGCCTTTGACACCAGGGGGGCTTCTGGGACAACTGTTAAACCACAAATGTCCACTTCCCAATCTACCATGATATAAACACTGAAGCTACAACTACTACCTATAAACTGCATCACAAATAACTTACATACACCATTAACAGATAATTTGGAAGGGAAAGATATCAGCCAGGGGTCACTTTAAGGACAATTTTAGAGTTAAAAAGGTGTCAGACAACCCCCCACAGCTCACCTTGCTACTCCTCCATAATCCAGGCCTTCCTCTCCACGAAATTTCACCATAAGCCTCTTTTTCAAGTCCTTTGGTCTCATCTTCATTATCTGACGGTAGGATTCCTAGATGTGGATTTTTACAATCAGACATTTTATTTCCTTCCTATAATTAAGTCTACTAAGCTGCATTACTGTAATGCACAGATTACTACTCAACTGCAGGAAACATTCTTCTGCTCAAGTCCTCATTTAGAGCAAATTCCAGTGCCAACTCTGTTAATACTTGGTGGATTTCACCACCTCTTTCATGAAGCAGAGCTGCTACAATCAAAGATCAGTTCTACTTAACTACTGAGTGACAAAAGCTGGTAATAGTAGTAAAAAGTCAATCAAATACCTCAAATATTTCCTCTCTGGAGACTTCAATGCGACAGTGACCAGCCTGTGGTTGCTGAAGAGAGAGCTCATGTCTAAGAACTTTCAACTTTTGTACCAAGTCCCTTTCATATCTTTGTGCAGGCAATTCCTCACCGTCTTCTAGCGACCCCTCATTTGGAGCTGGCAAAGGCTGCTGGCTGGGCTCTTTGAGCTGGCATTGATGGCTTTGAAAGAGAAGTACATTATTTAATCTGGAACATTAACAATAAGGAATACGTAAAACAACGAATGAAGAACTGATTAAGCTTCTCCAAGAGGAACCTGGAGTGAAATGTTTATTCAGTTGGGTAACTTCTATAGCATTGTCACCCTACGTGCAGGGATGTAAGGAACACAGATGTTTACAATAGAGTTTCACCAATTTTCAGCTCAGTTTTTACAATACATTGTGGAAGGCTGTGGAACATGATCATCAAATATTCATGGAGCAGTAACTAAAAAGTTTGTGTGGTATTCCTCCCATACAGTGACAACATTCAAGAGCATAACACAAAAAGATACCTCTAATGGAACAAAGAGCAGCTTTAGAAATGTTACTATCTAAAAACTGCAATGAATTGCACTCCTACTTCAAGCAAAATAAAGCTGGGGATTCTGGACACAGTAAAAGTACTGCATTTATAGTTATTAAAAAGGAAAGATGTACATATCCAAAATGCAGCTTCACAGAATCATAGAATGATCTGGGTTGGAAGGGACCTTTAAAGTTCACCTAGTCCAACTCCCCTGCCCTGGGCAGGGACACCTCCCACCAGACCAGGTTGCTCCAAGCCCCATCCAGCCTGGCCTTGAACCCCTCCAGGGATGGGGCAGCCACAGCTTCTCTGGGCACCCTGGGCCAGGATCTTACCACTCTCACAGCAGAGAAATTTCTTCCTAATATCTAATCTAAATCTCCCCTTGTTCAGTTAAAACTGTTTCCCCTCACCATGTGGCTCCCCTCCTTGATTAAGTGTCCCTCCCCAGCCTTCCTGAAACCCGCTTAAGGACTGGAAGGGGCTCTAGGGTCTCCCTGGAGCCTTGCCTTCTCCAGACTGAACAGCCCTAACTCTCTCAGCCTGTCCTCACAGCAGAGGGGCTCCAGCCCTCTGAGTGTCTTTGTGGCATCCTCTAGCCCTGCTCCAACACAGGTCCTTGTCCTTCTTATGTTGGTGGTCCCAGAGCTGGAGGCAGCGCTGCAGGTAGGGTCTCACAGGAGTGGAGCAGAGGGGCAGAGTAACCTCCCTTGACCTGCTGGCCACTCTGCTTTTGATGCATCCCAGGATACAGATGGCTTTCCGTATCATACATTCAACTACCCATATCCTTTATTATCCAGTTATCCTTTAATTTGGGTTGTGGGGCGATGACTTTTTTAGATACAGAGACTCCACAGCTACAGACAACTCAGAGCCAGGAAAAAGCCTGATTTTGGGCACAAGCAGCACTGACAGGCTGCCCATCCTGCCAGGCTGATTCCAGGGTCAGGGTCAGTTCTGTAACAGTTCAGCTGCCTCTGCATGATGCAGAGCTTGAGCTTATTAAATCCTGTTAAACCTGAGCTGGCTGCGCACAGCATCGGGCAACCAGACTCCAGCTGGATTTATATTCCTGTTGTCTGGAGCTCACGGGAGCACGAGAAGCCAGTCCAGGGCTAGCACAGAGCCAGAAGTGCTAAGGCAGAAAGGTGTGAGCTGTGGGACCAACTGGCAGACCCTCGGCCCCACATCCCAGTGTTTCCAGAACTCCTTATCTGCTCCAGCACAGCTTGGGGCAATTCTGTGAAACCAGCTTAGGGAAATAAGCAAATCCTCCCTCAAACCTGAGGACTGCAAAGCATAGTATAAATATTTTTGAAGAGTATCTGCAAAAAGGTTACATAAAACCAGCCCTGAGGACCAACCCTTGGACCCTGCCTAGAACACTGGTTGCATCTGTTCCCCACCATCATTATCACGCAGCTTTTCAGCCTCTCCATGACCCCCAGACTGTGGTTAAAATTGGACAAAAAGAAAAGGTTTAGGAATCCAAACGACACAAATCATTTATCAGGCCAGGTTCTTACTTCATGATGTGATGTAGTCGTGGGTCTGTGAACTGTGTGGTTCTGTTGTTATGATCTACAAAATATATTCTTCCTGAAACTGTACTTCTAACTTCCCATCCTGGAGGCAAAGGTCCCAGTTCATCACAATTCACACTGTTAAGGTCTCTGAGAAGGAAAGCAAACAGAATGTTAAAGCACTGTGCAAGTTAAGATAAAACCGATTTATACTCAGGGGAGAGGGGGGAATGATGTTGGTGCTCAGTGATTTTAGGCCACCAAAGTCTTAGGAAGGACAGAACTGCTATTTTAATGCTCGATATAAGCAGTGCAGCTCCCTGTGTATGCTCAGCACAGACAGAAAGTTACATCAGCAAAACACCTTCTGTCTTTGAAAGTAACAAATCCATACACAGCTTAAAAATAACTTCCCTACGCAACATCACCGTTCAGGTGACGACAGGGCTCCCGAGGGCTGCAAAAGGAGAAAGGGAGATTTTTTCACAGCAAAAATTGCACACGAAAATTCCCATTAATGCTACGGTGATCCACGTGCAGAAAACCAACCAATTAAGCAAAGGACTCTGCACCAGCCTCTGTCTCCAAACACCCAGTAAGTTAAGAGGCCAAGGCAGCCAAATACTAAAAATCACCTAAAATAAAAAAACCCTACCTCTTCAGTTAGTCAGGATTGTAACCTTGACTGTTTGACTTATACATCATTGAGAGTAAGGCTCTACCAGCACATTCATCCCTTCCATCCCAGATAAATCTTGGCTATAATTTTAAGTGCTGCTAAAGGTAGTTGCTCGCTTTCAGGTAGTGTTTGAATTCGATACGTAAGATGCATTTACACTTAGAAAATTGAAAACACTTGAAGTATTTTCAACCTAAGAGAGGCAAAAGCCTCAGAATGGCAAAAAAAAAAAGTAAGGAGGGAAACCTGAAGATTATTCTTAGACAGAAACGCTATTGTTAAGTATTCTCTGGACAGCTGGCACGGATTCATCTGTTATCCAGGGCTGAAGACACCACTCTATTTCCTTACCTAAAACGTGAGGCAAAAATCAGTATAAATGAGTAAATGGAGAGGCTTGAGAAAGGTGGAAGCACTTTGTACACCAAGAGCTTCATTAGTGTCCCAGTGAGTATAAGCCAGTGGGAGACAGATACACGGGCAGACAGAGAAGCCTTTGTTAGGCTCCTTAGAGGAGATTATGGTTGCAGCCATTTGTTTCAATCAGCTGTGCATCTGAAAGTACTTGAGAGATCTGATTACACCAAGTTTTAACCTACATCTGCGCTAAAAGCCAAGGTTAGGTTTTTGCACCGCGACTTGGTAGTAAGAAAGTCACCTTTAACTAAAACAAGGGCCACCAGAGACTCACAAGACACTGGGGTCTCCACTGACATCGCAGGTCCTCAACACCTGGCTCGGAGATTTGTTGAGAGAAGCAGCGATACCTTGCGTTAGACCAACCAGCATCACTCAAAGAAGGGACAAGGCTTTGGGGCACACAGGCCTGACACGACTGGCATCAAGAATGAGCACTGTCATTTCTTCTTCCAACGATACCAGCTAATCTAACATCAGCTATTTTCTCTCTCTCGACTTTATTTTTCATATCCTTCCATATACCGTGGTTTTTATCAACACTTTTGCCTACACTACTTGATATCACTTTTCTAATATCCTGTATCACATTCATGGATTATCCAGCCCAGGGCAGGGGCCGAAGAGTCACAAATTCCATGCTTCACTCTGGAATCTGGTGTGCAGGCGATCCGGCCGAACAGCCCAGATCCAGAGCTCCTCAAGGAAAAGCGCCAGACCTTAGTCACAAAGACCGGGATTAACTGCAGGTTGAGGTTTAAAGAGGTGTTACTACATTAATCACACGGAGGATTCAAATTTTCTAGCTGCAAATCATTGGTCTAAAGCATAAAAACCCCCAACACCACTTAAAGTTTAAAGAAGACGAGTAATCTCTGCTTCGTTTTTACATAAGTGAGTGCTATTTAGAGCGAAAGTGAAAAATTCAATACCCAAGAAACAATGGGTTTAACAAAGTAGACACATTTTTTACTGTTTTCATTAAAAAAAAGAAAATAAAAGAAAAAAAAAGATTAGGCTTCACCAAAAAACAACAGAAGAGAGTCAAACAAACAAAAATCCCATTGACATTTTAGGGAGAATTTCCCAGAATGCAGTTCCTGAAGGATCACAGATTTATTTTTTTCCCCCTTTTGTTTTACATGATTCTTCCTTTCAAAAGGAGCAATCCTTAATGCTGGGTGAAAAGGTAACTAGGAAGATCCCAAAATCATTCCTCTGCTCATAGCTCTCCTTTGAAATTTAGACAGGCCATTTCATAGATTTTTGCCCTTCAGGATCCAGCTAACTGCCACCCATACATCAAACCCCCCTGAATTCGTAACTCTAGAGACATACCTTGGTATCCTAGGGTCATGCCACGTGCTAACTCCAGTCTGTGTGTGCAAAAAATAAACCTGTCCCTGTACCGTGGTTCTTTGCTCTATGAAAGGGGAAGAAAGATTATTCTTAATTACAAATCTGAAACAAAAAAAAACCCAAACCCACCAAACCAGAATAAACAGTTTGTTCAAAGCCATTGGCACATCACCTTTCTGTCAGAGCTGAGAGAAAGTACGTCAGCCCATCCCACCTGATCCCCTGCAGCGCAGACTGTTTAGTCCTTAAACACTGTCTTCACAAATTCACTTTGACTGCACATTTCAGCGATCTTTATGAAACTCACAAATCCATGCACCAGTATGTTTCAGTCTGCATTTTTATTTTTAGCTTTCAAGGCAACCCAAACCCCCAAACTGGATTTCCTTACTCCTAGATTTGGTGTGCTCTTTTCCGAGATTTAAATTCTCCTTAATCTTATCCTCCCTAATCTTCTGTACTACTGGCTGCTTTGTTGCTTTTCTATTTTCCTGATCTTTTCTCAAATGTGGGCTCAAACCTACACAACATGCCAAGGGGGAAGGAAAAAATAGCATTACTGCTCTAGTTTAAAGAGCTCTTTACATTTGTTCTCCCTAGATACACAGCCAAGATTAGCAGTGAGTTCTCTCTAACAGCATCACACCACAAACTCATGTTTAATTTACCATCAACCTCTCAGTGTATCCTGGCGTAGCCAACTGCTAATTAGCCAATCTCAAGCTCCCATCTGTGCTCTTTAGCTCCTTTTCCAAAACGTAGACCATTAGATGCATGTGGATGCTGCATGTTCTGACAGGTAAACCCCACCGATATATTAAAATGGGAGCATTTTTCCCTGAAGTATTTGAAAAAAACTCAAACTCAGACCAACCCGCTTCCATTTTATAGAAAACTTAAATTTTATGGAAAACTCTTACCGTAACCTTCTGGTAGGTCAGGCGACTGGTGACCGTGCGGTCTGTTCTGAGGTGTCTGTACGTGACCCCTGACTTCAGGAGTCCGAAGTCGCTGGGCCTGAAGCCTCTGATCTTGACTGGGAGACTCTACAAAGCGACAGTTGCCTCCCCCGGCAGCCCCCGTAGTGTCCGTGTACGGTGCTGGTTCTTCCATAAAACAGCTCAGCGGCCTTCCCGGTCCGGAGTCTTCATAAACCGTTCTGAAAATGGGGAAACTTCAAGAGTTTCCATCGCAAGAGAAGTGAATGTAGAAATAACTGTTCTCTCTCTTTCTCTCTCTCTCCATTACTTCAAGGGCTGGAACTTTTAACCCAAGATATGCCAATTTCTTCACATTTTATGCCCCAAATTTCTCACAGAAGTGCCAGAAGCACTGGTAACAAAAAATCACAAGTTTAACTTATTTCCTTCAAGGAAGCTGCCCAGAGAGGTTGTGGAGTCTCCTTTTCTGGAGACATTCAAACCCCACCTGGACACGTTCCTGTGTGACCTGCTCTGGGTGTTGCTGCTCTGGCAGGGGGATTGGACTGGATGAGCTTTCAAGGTCCCTTCCAATCCCTGAGATTCTGTGATTCTGTGAAGCCTCCAGCTATAACCTTACTACCTGGTACATACTCCCTGACGATGTATTAATCACACCGATATTTAATATTCGTAGTGTTAATTTCATTCTCGCCACATACAAACCATTTTTTCTAATTAGGTGTAAAGAAAACAATCCTTACCCTTCATTCTCCAAAAGCCCTCGACAGTCTACTACAGAACCTCCTGTACCTATTCTGTCCCGTGTCTGTAAGCTGACTGAAATGAAAAAGAAAAAAGAAACACAATTAACAGTAAAAAAGACATTGTTCTCTTAAAAACGAGATTAAGCCAAACAAACCCATGTTTATACAGGATAAAATATTAAGGAAAGGTGTATCCTGCACAGAGAGCACACCCCTTACAAATCTCCTCCTGTAACCCTAAAGCATTACGGATTTTCGAAAAATGGAGATGAAAAACCAGAGGCATCACCACATCAAAACTCAAGCTGGGTCTATTTCTATAAATATCAAAGATGTCAGGTTCTACATCTGTGTTTCAGGAGGATCCAGCAAGGCCAGCTGGCAAGAAGTTCCTTACCACTAGATGTCATCATTACCGTGAGAATTTGGGGTTTGCCAACTATTTTTATCTATCAATGCAAAGCTTGGGTTGGGTGGAGGGCAGCAAAACGTGGGGAAACAGGTTAAATTAGCCATAAAACTGGCATTGCCTCGTTGAAATGTAGAAGTGGGTTACACCAGTCGAAGGTATTAAAGCAGCAATTTGCAAAATTTCTTTTAAATCTTCCAGATCCTCTTTTACCGCTCGCTGCCTGTTCCTTGGTCCAAATGCAATCGGTTTCACAACCTCTACCCTTCCCGAGCTGCATTAGAAACCTTGCCAGATGCGCTCCCTCTGTTTAATATTGTTTCCCATTATCAACTGAGTGCAAACAAACTCCTAGGTAGGAGGACAACAACAACAACAAAAAAAATCAGGTTATGCAATTTAATCCCATTAAAATCAGAAGAAACGCCACCGACAAGGCACGGGAGCAATAACCACTGCAGTTTTCTTTTGTAAAACAGGATTATTCTGCGTATTTACCCCAAAGAAGATGAAAGTTTAGCCCAGAATGTTCTTACCCACTATTTGGCCTCGTACAGCATCGGTATCGGTGGGATTTAGTTTGCATAGATCCAAACGCTGGTCTGGAAATGAGAATTGGAAAGATCAGCACAACACTGGGGAGGGCTGGGTGGGAACAGCACCCACTACCCAGATCCAAGGCACAGAAGGGTTATCGATCGTGCTGGGGAGGAATTGCTCTTACATCCAGTATCTTTTAGCCTGCTGATGGCATTGGAGAGGAGTCGGACACACCCCAGGAAGCCAGCTCCCTGTTTCTTGTGGATTTTTTTATGGTTCCATACGCTGATGGTTATGGAATCCGTCTTCCCAACATATCTAGAAGAATCCGTATCAGAAGAATCATTTGAGAAAAAACAACCTCTTTTGACTCCACAGAATTTACGTGGTACTTGGTACAAATTCCAACACATTTTGGTACATTGGTCATGGTGCTTTATTATAAATACAGAACTGCTTAAGCCTGAAATGGTGTTATTAATGAATTACCGCTCTATGATTTCACACAGCATGTTGAATTGATATTGCTGCAGCATGAATTGAGCTACAGACAGCCTCATTAAAAGCTACACAACAAGCTGATTAATGTACAAAACGATAAAATTTATGCTTCTAATAATTTGAAGAAAAGAAATCACTACAAGAAGGACCATCTTTTACAAAAGCTGGCCTGGGACTGCGCTGCTCCAGCAGAGCTGACTCTTAGGCAGTTGGGCTGTACCTGACACACAGGTCTTTCCAAATTCAAACAACTAAAAGCAAAGTACCACTCCTTCATTAACAGGTAATTTCTTGTTGAAAAAAAAATAAAAAATTAAAAAAAAAAAAAAAATCAGTCCTCCTCAGCAAATGTGACTCTTCTTGCTAATGCAAAATGAAGCTGCAGTGCCAACCCTGGCATTCCATTCACTAGATAAATCTCCGGAATATTTTTCACTTAGGACCTTAAAAACGACTCACAGATCGTAATGCTGGTTCCATTTGGGGTCCAAGGTGTTCTTCACAGTGTCAGTGGAATGGCACTGGCCCGACCCATCAACAACTACTTTTGCAAACGGGTCAGGAAGTCCTGTGGAAAGGAAAAGGTGCAATTACCAAAAACAAACAAACAAACTTTTTGGGTGGTTTCTTCCAAGACAGTGCAATCATCAGCTCCCGCTTGTTCCTTCCTCCTCCCCTGAGAAGGGAAAGTTGCCATTATCCTAAAACTATTTTGGTAAATCCAAAATAGAAAATTTAATTCCTAATTAGATAATGTACTTCTGTCATACAGGTTGTTATCTGCTGTAAATGGTGAAATTTAGGAAATAAAAGATTAAACTAGCTTAATTTATCAGGCATACTGATAAGTAGGCATTTTTATTTAGTCCTTAACACAACATCGAGCCTGCAGCACTGGGGTACTTCACTCATCCCTGGAACACTTTACAGAGAGAGTGCCTTTGAGGTGGATGCTCTGGGTACCCCCCACATGGAACTGTGAGCAGCAACCTCCTCGTGGTCTCATCAGCCAGATTTTCAACTAGAATTCCCGTGTCCTCGCTCCTTCTTTCCAACCCTAAAACCTCCGTAAAATCTACGTAAAAATCTACTGATATAGATTGCAAGAGCAGAATCACAGAACAAACAACAAACACAGACGAGCCATGACAGTAATGCACAATCTACAAATAAATCTGATTAATCAAGAGCAGAAAGTTACACAGTTAGGGCATACTTACTAAAGAAGTCTTTCTTTGCAAGGTTCTTGGCACATAATACTGCAAAACAAAACATCAGAGAAAGAAATCTTAAAACCATAAAAAATCCCTTTCCAGCACTCACACCAGCTACAATACTGCTTGATCATAATTCATAAAAACCCACCCAAATATTAAGTGTGAGCAGTGTTTGGGTTTTGTTTTTTTGTTTTGTTTTTTTTAAATCTGTAGAGTGAATATGTATTTACATAGAGAAAAAGCTCTTTTGTTTTTGTTCTATTGTTACAACATACAGAAGATTTCATGAATGCCTTTCTGTGAAAACCTCCCGATTTTCTACACCGCAGGCTCACGCAAATGCTCAACCAGAATTTTGTGGTGTTGGTTCAGAATCTGCCCAGTTTAGAGCAAGGACTAAACACTTTCTGAACCCCAAATGGTTTGGGGATGCCTGGAGGAGACCTCGACGCTAAATCCCATCGAAAGCAGCCCAACCTCCTGCTCTTTGGACACACGAGGGACCTGAGAAATTGGGAGACAAGCCACAGGAGAGCTAGAGGCGCCCAGGAGCAGCACAAGCAGTTTGCAAATGCTTTTGTGGTTAAGTATGACAAGACTTCACTCAGAAAAAAAAAAAAAAAGAGTGAAACCCCCTCCAAAAAATGGCATCAATGTTTTCCCTTGAAAGGGCCACAAATGAGACATCGTTTCCCTCTCTCAGATTCTACAAAATAGCCCAGTAGTTTAAGCAAAGATTAGATCAGGAAACGCGCATCAATCTCCATTTCTACTCGGTCTATTACCAGTTACAAGCCTAATTTTGCTTTTCAGTAAGGACTGCTCAGCACAATCTCAGCCCTCCAAGTTGTTCAGTACCCTTTAAACTCTTCCAATAGCCCAGGAAAAAAAGCCACGGAGCCAAAGATGAAAATATTAAAGCTCTAACTTATCTAAAACCAGGAGCCAAGAGAGGAAGCTGACAATAAAACCTAACTATTTTTGAAGTAGTCTCTTTTCCACCCAGTTCTGATCTTTCAGGATGAGAAGGAATGGTCTGAAGACGCTCAAATGGCCATGTCCCCTGGCAGGGAACCCTTCTCATCCCTGTCTCCCCTTGCTCCCCACTTACACTCGGGTCTTTCCTTAACTCTATATCGGGGAAAGTGAACACACCGTAGCAAAAACAGGGGAGCAAATATTTATTTTGGTTTATTTTTCCACCTCTCAGCTCCAGAGCAATGTTCTCCACCTAGCACAGCGAGCAGAATAGAAACCGTCTCATCTCACCTGCCAAGCAAACAGACCAAAGAAGTTCACTATTTAACCCAGACGTTCATGGAAAAAAAAAAAACCCAAATCCTCCGCCTTAGTAATAATTAAAGTGGCTGCACCAGGAAACTATTTTTAGAATGGATTAAAAATCACTTATTTCTTACACTGGCAAACTGCATAACCCGAGGAAGTTTCTCTTGTATTTTTTTTTAAACAACTGACTGAAAAAGTCTGCAGGACTATGGCAGTTCAGTGTGAAACAAAACAGGATTACAGAGTCACCATCCGCTGCTCTATGGAAGCACGACAGAGTAACCTGGAATTTCCTTTTCCTGTTGCGAGTGCTTCAGAGCAGAAAAACCCAGGAAAAACAGGGATTAAGTACAGGTAAAAGCAGAACTTGCATGTTCTAGTACTAGCCAAAAGGAATTTTAAAGTTCCGTGAGTGGTGGAGCCTTTTTTATTTATTTTTTAATTTTAATCAGATCACTCATTTTCTCTCCCATCCCCAATTTTAAGAACACATTACTGAGCTGGAAGAGTTTGCCATCTGTAAGTACCTGCATATAGGCTGACTATATAATTATGACCTTTATTCCATGTTTCAGGTGTATTCTCTGGAGCTCACCAGCAGTGCAAATTTCTAAAGCTGTTCCTGAAGACTTGTATTTTTTCATTTAACTCTTTTCCCTCTGCCACAGGCTCTCAGTCTACAGCAGATGAGCGTGGCTGCCAACTTTCTGGTTGCAGCCTGTGAAACCCTTGATTTTTAGGTTGCAAAAATCATTACTCTTCCACGTAAGAAAAGTATTGGCACAGTGGTTAATAGCCCTAATGAACCTTTACGGAGCAATCTCCAGAATGAGGGCTGCCCGAGATGGACCATTGGCTCTGCACCATCATTAGTGTATTAAACCTACTGGAGAAATAAATAAATAAATGAAAATATTTTTGACTGCTCTATCACTTAAAAGCCATAGATTTCTAAATTCCAGTAAAGAAACGGGTGACAAAGGTCGGCACTGGGAGGCCTGGACGTGAAATCCTGGCAGGGGAGCCGCCTCTCCCTGCTCTGCAAAGCTGGGGACGTGCCAAGGTTTGCTTCTCAAACGCCTTGTCTCCAACAGGACTTCAGCAAACCTTCAGCGGGATCTGACTGCTGCTACTTCCAGCCCCAAAACCTGCGAAGGTTCAGCTACACAAAGGCTTAACAAGTTATGAATTTTATCCCCTCACCAGAGGCGGTGTAGGAGAATGGGACTTATCTGCAAACCAGGCAACCGAGACCTGGCCCAAACCCCATCTTTGCCCACTTTCCTTCTTCACAAAAAGCTGCTTTTGGTTTGTTTTCATTGCGTTTTGCTTTCTTTTAAGTGAGAAAGGCTTGGGGCTTGTCAGCAGGAGCAATCTCCCTGCATTTATTGCAACGTTACAAAAGGCACTAATTCTCCTGACTTGGGCATTTACATTCTGCCTTCTCAAAGTCAACCGACTTGTTTCGGCTTGACACGGTGTTTGTTTATGCTCCGCTCTGGATTGCTGCAGAACTATTTTATTTTCCTTTAATACAACAGATCCCAAACACCACCGAAAACAATGTCTTCACATCCAGACTGTAATATTTATAAAGAGGGATGGGAATGTTTTTTTCTAAGTACCTGACGTTATTGAGATAATTGCAAAAGGCCAAAGGAGCCAGCTGGGGAAAGCACCAGTGTGAAAAGCGCATTTGGCAGGAGGTGAAGAAAGGACGAGCCTCACACAAAGTCAGTATTCACCCCGGGGATGGCTCCCATGCAGATGTAACTTGAGCGAGCGGAGCGGTTCCTCTGCCAGCCCCCCGGTTGTCCACCCTGTTTCCAAAGCAGAAATGAATCATCTGCTGTGGTTCAGGAGGTGCCGCGGGAGCGAGCTACAGACGGGTGTAGGAAGAAAAGCACCCAGAGGCCCCGACGGCTCAACGACCCGGCCAGGAATTGCATCAGAAAACTCCTGCTTGGCCACCGAGACAGTCGTCTCCGCAGCAGGACCAGCACTTTCAGAAAGCAGCCAGAGAAAGACTGGATCCCTCATCCTCCTGTAACGAGGAACCGTTTCAAGCATTCCCGAGCAAACAGACCCAGCTGACAAAAAATCACAGCCTTTGTCCGCACGTTCCTCCTCGCTGGAAGGATGGTGGCTGGGCTGCAAGAGAGTCCTCGCAGCTCCGTCCCCGCACCAACGCGGGGTTTATCCACACAAAAACCACTCCATCCCACTGCACACTGATTTTCATAGAATCACAGAAGGGTTTGGGTTGGAAGGGACCTTAAAGACCATCCACTTCCAACCCCCCTGCCCTGGGCAGGGACACCTCCCACCAGACCAGGTGGCTCCAAGCCCCATCCAGCCTGGCCTTGAACCCCTCCAGGGATGGGGCAGCCACAGCTTCTCTGGGCACCCTGGGCCAGGGTCTCACCACCCTCACAGCAAAGAATTTCAGCTGCTCGGCGCTGAGATGCTCCAACTGTTTTCAGCTGTGCAGTGTAAAAACTAGTTAGTTGTGTTTTGGGACCTACAGGGGGAAAAAAGAAAGAAAAAAAAAAAGGTACAGAATAGAAATATTCTGTAGGTCCCAGGCTGTGCTGATGCAAAATAGCAGGCAAATTTGCACCTGGGACTGCGATAATTCACACTTTGTGAGTTACTGTAAGAGTTTCCCTGCTCAAATTAAGGACTTTTACACTTGAACAGGATCTGAGCCAACAACGGCCTTCAATTTCGTACTGAAGTTAATTTCAAAGACCAGACAAACCAGCGGCACGTCCACATCTTCCTCAGGAAAAGGGGAAGGTGGTAGCGAATGATGCTGGCAAACACACCTTTCAGCCATCTCTGGCCTTCCCTTTGATATTCCAGGTTAATCATTTGTGCTTGTACAAACAGGCAGCCAGATTCCGGGATACATTCGTTTTCCTCTCTGACAGAAGATAAACACAGGCCAGCAGGCTGATGACGTCGAAAGGGCTTTACTTAATATTTACTTCTGTGTAGACCATCTTTAATCAGAGATAGGTAGCACGATCATGAAAAGCATCACAGGCTGCTTTGTTTTAAGATACAAACAAGAAGGAAAGCAGAATAATGAGCCTTTGGAGGACAGAGGAATAAAGACCGTGACATAAAATTAAACTAAAGGTACTGTAGACCATTGAAAAATACAAAAGGCCACAAAGCAGGTCAAATTGGATGCATCCAAGTAATGGAAACATCTCTGCTAATGGTTCAAAGTCTGCCTTAGTTTTGATTTGTGAAGCTGGAAACCTGTGCTGGAGGTGGGGTTGCTCCAACTCGAGTGCACGGCAGCAAGGACAGGCCCCCCTGGGCCCTGGCTACAGGCTGGTTTCCACAGCAAAAGTCCTGCCATTCTGAAAAAAACAGTTCCCAGAAGGGTGTGCTTGAAATATAAAAACCAAAAAGCCTCAAAAAAAAGGGAAAAAAGCAAACATCAGCTATTTACCATCTATTTACCATATTTTACCATATTTACCACCCGCTGCTCTCACGCCCCAAAGCGCTGTGACCCACAATTAAAATCGTTGCTGAATCTGTTACATGAAATCACGTCTCGACCAAACGGTTCGGAGTATTTCGTGGAAAATACTCCAAATGCCACAAGCCACCCCTTCCCAAAGCGCCTTTTCCAAATGAGGCTTCACTGCAGATTAATGCCTGCTTTTATTTCTACTGCTGGGCAATCCATGAAAGTTTTCAGTGTTCTGGGGTGTTTTTTTTAAGGGTGACAATCATTTATGCTTGGTAGGGTACAAGAAAAAGTGTTTAATGGGAAAGGAAAGATGGCCAAAGGCATTAAGTGTGTAAAAATGCAGATTTTTTTTACAGCTAGCCACATCACTGAACTAAAATATACCACTTTATTCACAAATTGGAGTTCAAATTGTCTCTGCAAAGGCCGGGTTTCTAGTCTAGTCCCTTTTTTGTTTGCTTTAGGAATACTTTTGGTCTTTCTCTCTGTCTGCTTGCGACTGAAATGCATAAATCCACGGACTGCTTTAACTTCTCAGTACCCAAATCTGAATCACTGCAGCGCACACAAAAAGATAAACAAAACTGAAGTCTTCCATTACATTAGCCAAGTAAACCAATTAGCTGCACAGAACTAATTTTATACGGATGTTGTACGTCGAGTGTCCTCCACTAAAGATCTTGGCATGGTGGTGCCGACGAGGTTTGCAATCTGACACGTGAAGCAACCAAAAAAACCCCCCTGAGACCCCTCAGACTGCAGGACCAGGTCACATCATCATGCCTCGGCTCTGCCCAAACTCATGCTAAACCAGACCTCGACTACCAGATTAAAGCAATGCTTCATTAAAAAAAACAAAAAAAAAACAACAACAAAACCAAAAACCAACCCTCAGTTCTCAAAGAGTTGCTAGATTTGATACACGAAGCCTTTTTGTGGCCCTTTTGTGTAGGCTGCAGTAAAAATCAAAGCCTCTTTTCAAGGCATGCTTTTCTCGTGGGCTGAACTTGGCTTCGCGCAGCCAGTTGCAAACACTAGACAACTTTGAAGAGATCTTCAAAAAACCACACACCCAGAAAAAGCCATTTTTATTAGTCCATTAACATGTCATTAAAGTATCTACTTAGCCAGGAACCAAAATTCCATCCTACCTAAGCAGAAACCCGTCACGAATGAGAGTCAGTCATCCTAGTGCAAACAATACCAAGTTGACAAAACAGGAGTTTCTTCTCCAGGATTCCTAAGAATTACTCAAACTGAAAAATCCTCCTGGGCACCGACCAACAGTAAGTCCTCGTAAACACACACCAACAAGGGCTTATTTAGCCCTCAGTAACATAAATCATAAAAAAACCCATTGTAGGACTACTGGAAGAATAAGACTCATTAAATTCCCAGTTAACAGAGACTGTGTGCAACACAGGACCAGTAAAGCAAGTTTAAGAATTAATCGATTGAGATGTAAAACTTGGAGAAACACCAAGAGTTATGGAATTAGTTGAAGAACTTTGCAGGGATAAAGAAGGGAGATTGACAGGAAGCTGAAGGAATGCTGATGTACAGAACCGGAGAAAGGCAGATAAATCAGAGTAGTGGGAAAAAGCATATCCAATTATCCTTTCTACTAACTTTTCTTTCTCCTCCTCCCCCTCTGCTCACCCATAATAAATGCCTGATATAAAGGCTACCTCCCAGATTAAATCTTTCATTACATCCTAGCTATTACATCAGTTTTCTTATGACTTTGCTATGTCTTCCTCTAATCCAGGCCAAGAACCTCCTCATACTCTCTATGTTCTCCTGTTTCCGAGACAGACATAAACCCCAAGAGTCCCCAACTGCTTAAATCTTGTGGATGTGCCCTGGGCTCAGCCTCAGCACCAAAGATGCCCATGAAATTTATTTGCCCTGTATCCCATGAGGCAAATTCCAGCGACGTGAAGTTCTTTTTTCTCACTCAAATTCTACATCCAGGGGGCTTCTTTTTTTTTTTTTTCTTAAGTTTATTTTTTTTAGGGCAAACCTTTCATAAACTTCTGCTTCACCACCTCCAGGTAACTGTTCTTCTTGGCCCTAAGCGACTGCTCAGCTCTAAGAAATACAGCAGAGACACCAGGGCAAGAGCGAGACCGTAACTGGGGAAGCCTCCTCTGTCATCAAGAAGATGCCCTTGAAGCATCTTCCCTCACAGCCCCGTACCTTTTCTTTGCAGATTCTCTCCCAGCACATTCAAAGCTCAACCCCTTTCTTAGAACACTGGAACTCAAGAGGGAAGTCAGTTATTATTACCTCCATTTTACGGCCATTCTCAAAAAACACCCCATCAATTACACGATTTTACCAGAGAAAACCTGAGCAGGGTATAAAGTCATTTATACCCACTGTATGGCTTTTAAAACGCAGACCTCCACCCACCCCCAGCAACACCTTTGCCAGAACCACAACCAAGTGGAATAATAACTTTGTAGAGAGAGATTTCCCCAATTCAGTCAGGCTTTTCCTTTGTTCAAGTGGCCACAATCGGTCTCCCAACTCTCTGAAAGCAAAGCGTACGCTCAGGCTTCAGCTGTAGTGTCAGCTCCTGTATACACTAGTCAGAGACAGAAATACCTGGAAAGAACTCCAAATTTCTGTTAAAAGCACACAGAATGATATCCTGCTCTCAGGGAAAATACGATCTCTTAGCTGATTGCTAAACATAACAATTTCAATGACAAAATTCCTCCTGGAAATACAAAATGGCATTTTTAACATTTACTCCACATTCCATTGTGCAACACAATTCTGGATTTCTTCCCTTACACCTCTTGTATTTCCAACCACACACGTTTGCACTGAATAATTCATATTTTCAAGCAAGTAGTGTCTATCGAGATAGACTCATCTGCAGGGCTTGTGCTCATCTTGCATGTCCTTGCACTCACATTTTGTCACAGACACCAGCGTGCACCGTGCCACCATCATCACGAAAATACCATTAAAAACACACCATGAAACTATGTGGCTCCATTTTCTTATATTACATTAAATCTAAGGAATAAATCCATGCTGAAGTCTTAATGCTTAGCTTTTATAGTTACCCGAGCACCGAGAAAGCATCTGGAAAAAAATTCCTAAAGCATGAAAAACATGTTCCTCCACCCACATGCACTCATAACTCAGATTCCAAACTGAATTTTACTAAGATTGCCAAAAATATTTTGCACTTTTAACACTCGGGAGTTTTCGAAGTACCTTTTCCAAAATCTCTACAAGTGTCAATACAGAAGAGGCCCCTGTACTCGCCCCATTAATGCTGACAACAGGTTCCAGCCAGAGCTGGGGACCAGATTCACACCCAGCCCTTCTCCAGTACTCCCAGTAAAGAAAAGGTCCTGTAGAGAAATACCACGCAAATCTTCAGTTGTATAGATTTGTTTCTCTGGAAAATGCTAGACAAAAAACAGTGAATTACTCATCAAATATAGATACACACACACACCCCCAACCACTCCAGCTATTACTTAGGCCAGAAATGATATATTAAATAGCCCATGCTCCTCTCCAGGAGGAGGAGAGCCCCCACGCAGCACAGTTCCCTGCTCCGTCAGCGTTTCATTTAGGTGTGTTTAATTTAACATGTCTCTGATCTCCACTTTCATAAGTGAAACGTTATTAAGTGTTAAACACCATATATTCATTACCCAAAAGAAGCTTATAGGGACTCTCCCGTGCAGCTGATCCTTTGCTTACTAATTCAGTACATAAAAGGCTTTTCCAATAAATATTATGTGCTCACTATAAAACACTGAAATTTAGATTCCCCTTCTTCCCAGACACTCTCTACGCCCCAGCTACAAGTATATGTTTTATAACCAGTTTGTGAGACCCAGGTTATCAGTACATTTCTGTATCGACAGCAGCTTTCTCCCCCCTCCCCCCCCGCCACAAAACACCGTCCAATTAATGGACTTAAATCTCTTCCAAGACATTAATTTCCTAAGTCCCGGTAGGAAAACCTGCGCAACTGCTCTTCGCTGCTTTATAAATAAAGGAAAAAGTGCAGGACAAGAGATCCAAACCAGAAGCAACACATCTGCACACACCTGGAATTAGTGGAAAGCCTAAGCAATCATATCAATTAAAACAGATCCAGCCTTGGGCTCCTGTCCATGGAGCAAAACGTTTTTGAAATGACAGGAAGAGAACACACGACTTTTGTACCTTTCAAGCCAGTAGGAACTCCTGCTCTCTTCATACACACATTGTCTTGCCTCAAAACATCTGCCTGTTTTGCAAAAAGCAGGAAAAATAAAAAAAAATAAAAAAAAAAAACAAGACTGTCCTTCCAGTGCAAAACATGTAAAACCTGTGAAAGCAGAGATCTCGGTACTGAAAAATCTTGCCAAAGTTTGACTGGATACAGCCAGGCAAGGTTTCAATAGAAACACTGAATTTCTGTCAAACAGTAAAAGGTCTGAAACTTCCAAGCTAATAATGTTAAGCATATTTTTCAGTTTAGAACCTAAACCGTATGTTTGTTATCTCCGAAGAGTGGCTGGTATTTACAGCCCTTCCCCTACAGGTAGTGCCAATACTGCACCAAAACCATTTGAATGTTAAACGCTGCCGTAAAGGAGGAAAACCAAATGCAATTTCACACAGTCTCAATCTCAATTTAAGAACTGAGAGTTGGTTTCCCAGACAGTATCCAGCTTCTTTGATATCTTACTGCAATTAAATAAGGTACAAAATCAGCTTTATAGGAACAACATTTTCCAGTGGGGGTATTTTAATAAGCAGGACAAAATTGCTGTCTGGTTTTCATCAAGCACCGAGTAGATTTGCTTAAAAGCAAGAACATTGTTATTTAAAAACGAGCAGCGTTAAGTTATGTGTAAGTTGCAAACTATGTAAACTATTAGTTCATCCCATGAGGGCTTCAGTCTATCAGTAGAAGGGTTTTTGAGTTAAACAACTCACATGCAATGTTGCCTTAAAACCGAATACACAGGTTTGGCTCCGGCCAAAGTAGGACTCCTCGACTCAGCGTTGAAGTGAAGCTGCTCTGGGAAGCAAGAACAAGCAGCTGGGAAGGGCATGGCTCAGGTGATAGGATGCTGCTGCTGCTGAAATTAATTGTCAGCAAGAAAGGGAAAGAAAAATGTATCTAAACCCCTTGAAAATACGAACCAAGTTTCGCCAGAGTAATTTTTAGAAGTTGCAATTAATCGTATGAAAATGCCGATCACCACCACGGTCACGAGATTCAAGAATTCACATTTTTTCACTCCTTCTGAAACATTCAAGCGAGGAATCTCCAACACAAAAGTTCCACAGAAAAGAAGAAATTTACCCTATAGAATATAGACCATATAAAAAAAGAACATACCTCAGGAAAGACAGTGCATAAACTGTTTTAGTGTAACTCCGGCACGTTTTGCATTCCTTTAGTAACTGGACAGTCTAAGGACAAGCAATTGCTAGAACTCTGCTGCAAAGGAGCTCACCAAGCGCCAACTTTACCGCTAACGCCTTCAGTAACCGCTACCAGAACAAATCCCAGCAGGTACTGGGTGACCTTTCAAAAGGCACAGGCAACACCCCAGATTTTTTTTAGACAAGCAACTGAAAAGCATCTTTCTTTCACACCAGGCATCGGTACCTGTATCACTGCTTTAAAACCACGTATCTCAGTTAGCTGAGGACTTACAACCTTCCCCTAATTTCTAGCGCTTCTAGTTGTTTCCCCTGTTCTTACTTGAACTGAGGTACGCCCCGTGCTTTTTGGCATGTTTGGATAGAAACATTAAAAGCCTCAAAGTTTTTGTCACATAAAGCTTTTTCAAAGCCGTTGGGCCTCACTCCCAAAGAAACTTTTTCATGCTCTTACAGCTTTTGCCGTCCTTGTTTGCAAATCTGTTGCTGGTTTTGTGGTGAAGCATGATAACAAACAGATGAGATGGAGCAGTACTTGCTGAACAGCCCGAGAGCGAGCTCAGATTTAAAAAACCAGGGCAGGGAAAGTCAATATTCGGGGGAAGAGTTAACAGCCTACAAAAGCCTAGAGCAATGAGTTCATTTTGTTCCAGGCTACTTAGCGAATGGACGGGGGGAAATGGAACCAACTGGAATTCGTTCAGACGTCCTTCTTCCTCCCCACAGCTCCCTGGGCTGTCGTTACCAACCAGAGGATAACAAATGTACGGATCATCAAGATGGAGCTGGTGCTGGAAAGAAGTGGCACGGCCTAATAGCCTGTAATAAATGATGTTTTGATCCTGACTTGGATCTTAGCACTGGGTGCTTTTAGCGTCTTGTGAGGGAAAGTGCGGGATTTGCCCAAGCTCGATGGAATTAAAACGCTCTACTGATTTATCTTCTTGATGATTACCTTGTTACCAGCGCTTGCACATGGAATGTTCAGTGAACAGTTTTAACCTCCATTCTTCTGCGGGGTTTCAGCTGCCATCAATACGGGACAGACAGTATAGATCACTGAAATGGGAAGACTGCATTTGATTTAAAAATACTCAGTCAAGTAAAGCTATTACTGCAAAAAACCACCCCCAAACCAAAAACGGGCTGGAGTTGTTCCAAACACCACCTGGATACCTTGCCGTAGCAAATCTGCCCACGATGGGCACCGGGAGCCACCTGCAAAGAGCAACTCTGTACTGACACGGGGGCAAACACAGCCACAAGGCCATGTCTGTCTTCATAACCATTTCATATTCCAATTACACCCAGCAGGTTCCAGGCGACTTAAGAGGCGGAAGGAAAAAAACTAGAAAAACGACACCTTGAGGTGACCAGGTAAAACTTAAAAAATAACTCATCCAGATCAAGTGCTCAGCTACAAAAAGGGGAAAATTACTTCAGCCATTTCCAATACAAAAGCTAAAATAAAGGCGCAAAGTTGAAATTCGGGAAGAGGAAGGAAAAACCGTGTTTGCCCAAATTAAATTCTTGGCATCACTTCTGACTTTGAATCAAGCGCATCGGCTCTAAAAATCTTCAGTAGCTTGTTTCTTACTTACTCAGCCTGCCATAATCCCTTTCAACATCCAAAAGGATGTTGAAAAACCCCTCAAATCAACTTCTTGGGGTTTTTTTTGTGTGTGTGTCATTTGTTCAGGGCGCTCAGCTGAAATCCTCCCCGTTTGCCAGTGAAGAAGCACAGAAGGCCCCAAACGCAGGGGTGTAGCTGTGAAGGGCACCCAGGCTGAGGCTGGATGCCTGCCCGTCCATCAGCTCCTCTGGGGCTATTAGCCCAGGCCCCATGCCAGCCCTGCCGACCTCGCAGGGACACGTGGGGAGCGGGGAGGTGACAGTGGTGGCACCGGGGCAGGATGGGGGTGGCAATATGTGTGCAGCAATAAGGAAGCCGTGGCAGAGGGGGGAAGGAGAACAGGGCAGGATTCCAAAAAAAAGACTGCAATTACAGAGATATCAATAAATTTTGGAAGCCAAATTTTTATTATTCATTCACCTATATTTTTTTTTTCCTATTAACCCCAGTACACTGTTTCCTTCTATAGGTCATTTGTCCATCTGTTGCAGGAAAAACATCCCTACGTAACAAACTTGCCTAGGAATTAGTACGAAAGCTTTTACTTAGAGAAAAAAAAAATAATCTGATTTAATATCCAGCCCTATTTAAAAGTTATGATGAGAGAATGATGCGTAAGAGACTTTTTTTTGTTGCTGCCGTTGTGACACAGTATGTCCTGTCCGTGAGAAGCACATACACACACACACACCCCCACCCCAGCTCCCCACCAGCCACCTAATCACGTATTAGTCACCCAAGTGGTAAATCCCCACAAGGACTTTGGCTGGGGTCATGGCAAACGCTGGATGAACCGAGTTACATCAGTTCTCATCTGACTTCCAGGCAACGAGCTGCACGTGGCCGGGGCTCTGCCCGAGGAAACGCGGGTCAGCATCCTGCCGCTGGGTTCCCAGGCTCTCGAGGGACAGGGAAGCGTGACTCAGGAGCGCCGGGGACTGTCTGCAGGCTCACCCTGCCTATCTGTTAAGGAGATTATCTCTGCTGCTCCTCCTCGCTGCGTTCACACCACCCCGCCGGCCGGTCGTCTGGAGCGGCTCTGCCGGAGGAGGCCGGCACACGTTCTGTAAAACTGCTCCCCGTCTCCCCCGGCCGTCGTGCTCCCTCTAAAAAACGTGCCTTCCGAAGGCTTGAGAGGCACAGCGCAGCGGCTGTTAAAAAGGGAATGTCTTCTTTCAGGGATAATTAATCACCCGTTGTGTTTGAGTATAAACACCCAGACCTAACAGGCGGGTGGTTCCTCTCAGCGGAGCGGCGGCGGCAGCAGCGAGGTGGACAACCCAAAGCTTGGAGACGGAAGGCGGCACCCAGCAGTTTTCCTCCCTAAAACATCCTCTACCTCCCGTTAGCAACCCCCTTCTCCCAAACACCGTCTCCAATCCGCATCAACGTTCAGCAGATCCACTCCATACCGGGGTCATCACTCTCTCGCACAAGCCAAGCCACCTTCTTCCCTTTAGGTATTTTAAACAAAATGTCTTCATTCTCGCGTGACCTGCGGGAGGCACAAAGCTGGGAGCTGAATAGCACCAAACAAGATCTCATGAAAAGAAGGCTTTTATTCCGAATAAAGCCGTATCAGCCTATGTGTTACTCCCTTGTTCTAATTATATAGGACAGCATCTATTTAAACTGCCAAGTTAATGACTTCAAATTTGATCAATAGTCTCTGTTTATTCAGGCCAGCGCTACTGACAGTCACCGGGGATGAACAACAAAACAAACAGCCTGGTCAGAGCCAACCTATGGTTGAGCAAGAAAAACCAATGCCTGACGGCAAATACCCTTCGATTCAGTGGGGAGGTGGCGGAGGGGAGGGCTGTGGCTGACGGACATCGACACAGGCCCTTTCCTTTGTGCCCATCAAACATTTATCCCTATTATTCCGCTAACAACCAACTCCTGAGCCACGGGAGCTCAGGCAGGACTAACATCACGGATACAGCGGGATTCCAACCTTTACCTTCTACCCCCTTGCTACCTTAAGTATTCCCACTGGTTTCCAGATTAAGCGTGGTGGGACATGACAACGACGAGAGGATGTCACTGTGGACCATAAGCGGTGACTTCCCTTACTGTCACTGCACCCGCTACGGAAGGAAACTTCCTTTGGAACAGCTTCAAGAAAGGCTGGAACCACCTTCTTGAAAGCAGGGTGAAAAAAAGTCCTTGACTACGTACGTCTCCAGCCAAAAGACGCCAGGAACGTTTCAGTTACAGGCTGGCTTCAGAGAGCAAAATAAAACTAGAGTTTAGAACAAACCCAGATAACATACAGCCTGCACGGAGATTGTTTTTATATTTTTTAAACTTTTTTTAAATTAAAAAAATAAATGCTTTCATTTCAGTGTCAGTTTGGCTCCACAGCAACATATGTGGATCTCCCCCCAACCCCGGGGTGATTTTTTTAAGAACAATTTGCAAGCTACTCAATAATGGCAACCCCCCCCTGTCTAATCCCAACTGAATCCGCAGTCACATCGGCTGGGATCTTGATGAGAACATTTTAGTGCTTGGTTCCCATTTTCTCAACATTATACATTCATCACTTTGTCTGCAACAGCAACTGTTTGCTATTTTCCTTCTACAAAATGCCAATGTCCATTACATCAATAAATTACAGTGCCACTACTGCTTTGAGGTACCTCCATCAGTGTGTAAATAAACCGGAGCTTGAATGAAGAGATACCGTGCCTCTTCCTATACAACTTCAACATATATATATTTCATATTCAGACACGAGTTTTTATGCAAGTGACACCACTCGCTGCAGGGTCCTGCAACAAAAAATAGGAAAAAAAGTTCTCCTAAAGAAACCCTTTTTTATCAAACCCTTTTTTATTAACACATCCAAAGTCCAAAATTTAGTATCTTAAAAAAAAAACAATCCCAATACATGAGGACAGCTGGCTCAATCAAAGCCTACGACGGTTGCTTTCCATTTTAAATTGGTTAAATAGATCCAATATATCCCATTTCACACGGATGGTTACCACTGCTAATTTTCCAGAGAAAATGAAACACCCTATGAGGAAAATTCTCACTAGGACCAGCTCTCACTCGATACCTGACGGTCATTTAGTGTAACTGAATGGGATGACAAAAAACATCTCTCTCTTCGCAGTTCACCACCCGGAAGCTCCCAGAAATTGCTGTTTCTTCACTACTGCCTTCTCAACACAGACAACGCGCTTGAAAACTGGCCAACCTGTGCTTTGTGGGAACCACAGCGCAAGGTGATGTTTGTTTGTTTTTCAGAAGGTGATCCCTGTTTATCAAATAGTTGAGATATTAAATGCAAGCCTTTTATTTGCATTCCTATGGCTAAGAGGGCTCACACAGCGCGGAATCTGATCACGCCCAAGCACCAAATGACAAACTCCTAGATAGAATCAAAAGACAGAGTAACGCAATAAACAATTGTCATAAGAGAACAACCTTTAAACACCATTTCACTCCTTACTAAAATAAGCTGCGTGGCACTAATTGGAAGTGATAGTGCTGCTCTTTTAATTAAAAACTGCCAGTAGGAGGTTGATGCATCGGCGGCTGCTGTGAGCGACAGGCTTACAGGACGCAGAGGAATCTTTGTGCAAGGAATTAACACACAATTTCACCTGGGTTAAACAGCAAAACAACCCCCCACCCCCACCCCGCAC
>VXBJ01006693.1:226785-238821 GCA_013400055.1 Nycticryphes semicollaris
ACGTATGGAGAGCGTTATTACAGGTGCTTGATAAAGTCATCTGGATGTTTCCCTTGGAGAATGTTGTTAACTTCTGGAGGGGGGGAAAAAAAAACACCCCAAAGACTCTCAGTCCCATTGTCAATTTAGGAGTTTAATTCATGATTTACCTGCAGAGGTGGTGTGCTGCACTTAATATATGGATTTTTCTCTTCTTGCTACCTCAGAGCTTCTCTCCCACTCTCCCAGGTTGCTTCTTCCACATCTCTGGTCCACATGGCTGGGACTGGGACCAGGGACCCCTCCTCACCCCCTCCGGTGCTCTGCAGGAGGGGGAAATTCATTCTACCAAGCTACTCATCTCAATGAGCCTTGGAGACCCGGTATGCAGAACATCTCTGCCCTTACCAGTTTTGACTGAAATGAGATGAAGGGTCAAAAAATCAGTTCAGAGGACAACGACCGGTGCAATCCCATTTTCAGCCTGGCCATTTATCACTCTGGAAAGAAGATTAAACTCATCCCTGAAGTTTATCCACCAGCCTGCTGGTGAAACTAAGGCACCACTGCCTCCCAAAATCTGTGACAGCTTCCACGTGCCAGGTTTCACTGCTGCCCTGTGAAACCTCAAAAGCCTACAAAATCGATTAATATCAGCTTGCTAATCTAGGAGATCCCCACAAAAATATTTGGTGTTTCCTTTTCCCCCTAGTCTTTCAAGATCTGAATCCCACCACCCCAGAAAAGGTTGGGAGCCTTGACCAGGACCTCCTGCATGAAGCTTTGGTTGCTGTTATCATTAAAAAAAGAAAAACAATAAAAAACAATAAAAAAAAACCCCAAGAAATGCTCTACATTGGGGTCTGGAAGTAGGACCATCCTTAAAACTGATACAGCCACCCTGGTGAAGAACCATCACAGAAATAAGAGGGACATTTTGTCTTTACTCGCTATACGGACTATCAAAGATAAGTCCTTTTATCCAAAGGCTTCTGCTACGTTCAGGAGACATTTGGGGAGGGACTCTTTATCAGGGAATGTAGTGATAGGACGAGGGGTAACAGTTTTAAATTGAAAGAGGGGAGATTTAGATTAGATACCAGAAAGAAATTCTTTCCTGTGAGGGTGGTGAGACACTGGAAGAGGTTGCCCAGAGAAGCTGTGGCTGCCCCATCCCTGGAGGGGTTCAAGGCCAGGTTGGAGGGGGCTTGGAGCAACCTGGTCTGGTGGGAGGTGTCCCTGGTGGTAGGGGGTTGGAACTCCATGATCCTTAAGGTCCCTTCCAGCTCTAACCTTTCTCTGGTTCTCTGATTCTCTCACCGCTCCTCCACTGACTATTTCAATCACGTTTACCCTACCCACACCATCTCAAACATCACAGATGAATCTGATTCCTTCTGGTCTGTTTTCTCTCCGTACACTTGTAGGATTTACATTCTAAGGCAATGATTTAAAAAAAAAAAAAAAAGAAAATCCGGTACTACACTACTTTCCAACTGGGCTTTATTTGCTTTTTTTCTTCCTTCTATCAAAAATAGTTCTCATCTCTGCTCTAGTTCAATTTGGAAGTAGCACACGCAGACTTGATAAGCATCCTGTGAAGGAAATGCCTTGAATTGCAGACTACTTACAACACATTTTCCCAAGCAACTTTTTTTTTTTTTTTTTTTATATAAATCCCATTTGATGGCTGGCTTCTTAATTTCTATTGAAGTTTATCAAAACATTAGTTGTAGACAAGGCAAATTACTTCTGTGACTGAACACAACAACCACTTGCGACTGCAAGCCCAAGCCAGGCTGTTGGACTGTCCTGAAGCAGTATCTATCCTGTTACCAGACAAGACCCTTCTAACTCCGAGAAAGTTTTTCCAACTAAAGGACACAACACAGAAAAACGCCCCTTTACATGGTTCTTTTGTTTGCCTCAGTCTCCTGCTAGACCAGGTAAAAGCACGGTGACAGTGCAATTATTGGAAGTGATTACATTACCCTAAGTAGGCAGAGAGGTTGGTGTCAGTCTGGCCGACTGAACTCTCAGCCCTGTGATGCTTTACTGTGCTGGAACAGACACATCTAATTAATAAATCTCAGGAAAAAAACCAAAGTCTAGTAAGAGTCAATTCCCCCAAAAACTTGGGAAGAAGGAATAAAAGATGTAGGTGCTCCTGTTCTGGTGCATCAGCCGTAGGTGTAGTGTACTAGGTTTTAGGGAACCCGCAGAAGTCAGGCTTACAAAGAGCCAGGCGTCTATAGCTATAGCCTGCACCTCCATGGTAGCAGATTTAATGGTGGATTATTGTGTGAATTATAGGATATCTTGGAAAAGGTGCAAGGGCAGAGATTTAAACGGGAGTTTCACTTGGCTACATCACACGACCACCAAGTTCAAAGTCATTAAAGAGTAAATTCACCATTTGGACCCCTTTTTCTGACTCCAGGACATTCGCGGGCTGGTGGATCGCTCATTGCCACCTACGAGCTGCCGAACTTCACGTACGCCTTGTAACCTTACCTCACCTTATTTCAGCACTCCGCTGTGAAAAGGGGACCCCAACAGAAGTATTTTCACTCTGGTTGAAAACCATTTCAGGAGCAGATGACAGCATAAAACCCTCTTCACGTAAGAAAGAGCTGGGAGATGAGAAATTAGATACAGAGAAGTTCTCTGCAAAATCCAAAAGCCCCAGCAGTTCAGACATTTTTTCTCTGATCTGTTGTTTAAGAGGTTATTTACAGACAAAGGAAATATCAACATGTCCATCATGGTACTTAGCTTGACTGATACCCATCTACTGATGCTTTTAAGAAAGAAGTAAGAGATACTACTTGGAATTTCTACTATTATAGAACGCTGAAGTAACTGCAATCTCAAGACCCCAGAAAACTCACCCAATTTTCCTTTCAAAGGCTGACATCAGACCTTCAGCTTACATTCACCTGCTCAACTCTGAACCCCAAGTTTACCAAATCTAATGGGTTCTCTTGCCATTAATGCTAAAGAAGCCTTGCTCAACAATGTGCTACCCACTAATTAGAGTTACACCCCTAGAATACGACACCCCTGCATTTTAATTCTGAGTTTAAACTGAAGTTCCCACGTGCTTAGAAAAACGTCTACCCAGGTGAAAACATCAAACCACACCAGCTGCAAGGAGAAAGAACAAGGCTTCTCTTGGAAGTACCATCAACCTCTGCCTTTCTAAATTCTGCTCTTTTATAGTGTAAAAAAATAAAAATAAAAAAGTTAAAGCAAGAGCACAGTTCGGACACTCAATGTTCATGTGTAGTCTGGACTTAGGGTTGGGTTTTTTTTTTGCTTTTACTCTTCAGGAAAACACAGAACAGGCATTTCAAAAGATGTTTCCTTTTCAAGAAACTTTTTGGGTCGTACAGCCTGTGTACCAAAGGATGTGAAAATGCCGACCACAGGGACTGATTTCTCTGCTGTAACGTCCAGTTTACTTTGGGGATGCCAAACACACCACATTCGGGGTGGGAGGAAGAAAAGTCAAGACAATGAAAAAAGAGAGTTCCGACTGATGTAAGCGCTCGTCTTGAATTCAAAATAAATAAAGAGGCAACTATCCTCAATGGGTTTTTAACCTTTATTTTAAGGAGAAAACCACGAAGGAGAGGTTTTAATATAGCGTCCTGGAAATTACAGAGATTGATTAGAAGAACAGATTTTAAGAAATGCAAATCTGATTTGCGATTTTGTGAAGTGAACAAGAGGTGGAAACTTTAAATTGGTAAAAGCATACGCATTTTCCTTTAGTCTAACCATTGGAGGAAATAGGCACATTTTTATGGAAGACACAAATGCAAACATTCTGAAAGGTCAAAGAAAACGCTAATACCTCCTAATTCCTTCAGACAAAAAAAATGCCATTTTACCCCAAATAATAAAATGTATTGAGAAAGACCTTATCAACTTGAGGGGAAAAAAAGACTGCACCCGATCGAAAAATATTCCTCTGCCTACTACTGGTTACCAGGGAAAGCAAAAACTGCTGCAGGCGAAAGCTAACATTGTGTCATCCGTGAAAGAAGAAGAACCAAATTCTATTTTCTTCAGTGGGGCTTCTTCATAATCAATTGGCAAAGAAACATCTACTGTTCAAAAAAAACCAAACCCAACCATGGCTAAAACTGCACATTAGTGAGGACATTTAGGGACACATAATATTCTTGGAGTATTCTAGTGGTCAATAACACTTGAAGTTAATAGTGTGGTTTAACGTTGCCCTTTACTCCTAAATGGGCTGCTGTATATTCTTACGAGAGAATAGGGAACCAAAGTGTAAAAGAGAAAGCGATTACAAACCCCTAATTCCACAGAATTTCCCATTGTTTCTTATGGCCATAACGGCACGATTTAGGATTATGAGCTTAAGCCATTTGAACTGCTTCATCGCACAACAGCCAAGGTAAAGGGCTGGTGCTCACCGGGAGGGGATGCTGGAGCCGATCCCTCTGCCAGTGACAATTCCCTCCAGCTGTGGCAGAGGTGTACACAGCTGGAACGGCAGAGCAGCCTCCAGCACCACGTAGTCACTGGGTCAGGAGGATTGTGCATTATTTTAGCGTTACTCCCAAACAATAATGGATTGTTTTCCCCACAAACAGATGAACAAACCTTCCATTTAAATACTTGCTGCTCAATTGTATTAATATGCAGAAGAGTGGCCATATCCTCAAAAAAAACCCCCAAACAACCCAGGCAAGAGGATTTTTCAAGGGGGAAGGGAGGAAGAGTAAACCAAGCTCTGCCAGCTTTAGCTATCTAAGCCGTGAATTGGGTAGCCTTGGGGATTTTTGCCTGCTGTGCTTAGTGTCCTTGACAACAAGCCAGTTTGAATTTTGGCCTTTAACTTGACAGAAATGACTTACTGAAGAGGAAGGCATCAAGCTATTACAGCCCTGTGGAGAGATTCTTTCTAAAACAGCATGCGTGCTTATTCTGCCAATTCAACTAGAGTATCGTCAAATTTATCATCCAGCTCCCATGCCCCCGTGTATTCCCAACGTAGTTCCCGGTTCATAAGAGAATATTTGAAAGAAAAAAACTTTTCAACATTTTTGCTCTGTCCTCCCATTGCGTTTTGATGGCTTTCACAAAGAAAGGGAGATGGAAAATAGAGAAAAACATCCCCGGGGATCCCCTCTCAGAAATGTCTGAATTCCCCTTCAAAGAGATGTGAAACAAAGTTCACAAATAAGTAGCATCTTAAACCTGTTATGGACCTACTGACACTTCTTTAGCAAACATGTGCAGGTTTCTTCTTATATTACATGAATGCTTAAATAAATCAATGTCTACTAATAAACAAACTCTAGCAACAAACTCTTTCTGCTTGGCTTAAGAAATCTCTACTCTTTCTCTTTTGTTTTTCCCTCCCAAAGTCAACTCCTCCTAAGAAAAGGCAACACATGCACATCCCTCAGGCTTTTCAAAGCCCAGCATCTTCGCTTAAATTCTTGAGCTAGACTTACATGGCCAAGCTGAATGTGCACTGGAGCAGCTGAAGCATGAGCACAGGTTTTCTTCTCATGGTGGGTGACAAATTTTTTGGCAACATGGGCCAGCAGAGCAGCAAGGAGATCACATCTTATGTTACTGCAGCGGTATCTCTGGAGGAACTCATTTGCAAGCACCTGAAACACCATGGGTTGAGAGCACGTGCAGCTTCCTCACTGCCAGCCACAACACCAGAGCTCCACATCCACTGACCTGCATTCTTAACTTCAGGCTTCCCGACCTACGCACTACCAGAAGGCGAGGTGGTAACAAGGTGAAAACGCTGGCAGTGGATCAGCTGGGAAGGTGTCCTCACCATCAAGGCAGGAGGCACCTCGGTGTTGGCAAAAGCTTTGAGGACCCTGACACAGACACGTGCCCTAAAACCTAAACAGATCCACAAGAGGAGAAAGAACGGCGTGGTTGTCACCAGGTATCTTGAGGCTCAAGATCTCGCTGACTCTTTTCCCACTTCGCAACTGCTGGTGTAGGAAAAACCAAACCACTTTCAGTAATAGGGAAATAAAAGCTTGATTTGCTCTGGGAGAATAAATAATTTTTCACAAAAAATATCAAAGCACTAGTACAGGTAAAAGCTTTCAATGATATTCCAGAATTTGGTCCTTCTTACAGTAATATTTTAACCACTTCCAGAGGAATCATAATGGAAAAACATAACAAAAAAGAAGATTCAATTCCTAATTCAGGGAAAAAGACTGCAGATGGAACTGTCTTTTCTTGCCTTTTTTTGTTTCAACGTTCTCTTCACTCAAGTCTGAAATGAGCTGCTCTGCTGTGCACAGGCCTGAACTTCACACGGATATTACACCAACGGATTTAACCGCATCTTTTCCCAACGGCTCTGCCCTATCGGGCCACCTCAACCAACGCCGCCCAAAGCAGCGAGGCGGCCGAGCCAGTAGTTAACTCTAGAACCATAAATAGCAGCGAGTAATCTAACCAGACTAATCCAACGTTAAGCATCTCAACTGGCCTTGCTTAACGCTGGGCAGCAATCCAGGTAAACTTTCCAAACACACACACACACTCAGAGGGGCAGTATTTCCACGCAGCTACTTCTTCATTCAGTGCCCTCCTCCCCGAGCGCAGCTCCAGGCACAGAAAACATCCCAGGGTTGGGGGGGGGTGTTGGTTTATTCTGATTTATGGTGGTAACTTTAGCAGGTTCTGAGCTGCTGTCGCTAAGAGGGCAGCAGCCCATCACACACCTACCCTCCTGGTGTAAAGTCGACTTCCTCGCTGCGGAACTGGAAGCGCTGCTTGTGGTACCCCCGGACTGATGCTTCATTTTGCAACGCCAACAGAAAGTGTGACGCTACAGAATTTTAGAAATGTGATAAAGCCATTTAAGGAAACGGATGAGAAAACCGTTCAGTCTATTAAAATGGAGAAATAATTAAGTAACTGCCCAGCCACAGGCCCAAATTACATTTCTTTATACGAAGACACTCAATTTGAGAAAAGTTAGTTTCGAGTTAGGAATAATGTACTTATTGTTTCTACTTTCCCTTCCTGAGGGGGACAGTCAAACAAACTCCTTTTTTGAGATGTAATTTACTTCCACCAGGACAATGGTGCTGGCACAGCTTCGACTTACTGGGAGAAACAAAAAAGGGAGACTCGCTACCCATGGCCTGCCCAGAGGAAAAGGCTGCTCTTTGGATTCCCACTCCAGCAGCCCGAAGATGCCAGCTGGCTGGCTGCAAAGGCTGCTCCCTGCACTTCCCCCTCCCCTCCCCCAGGAAAGCAAGATTATTCTATTTTTCTTTCTTTTTTTTTTTTTTTTCTCCTTAAAGTCCCCTAGTTACACGCCCCGAGCCTCTTGGCCACCCCCATCTCCAAGGGCCTCTGAAAAAGCACAAGTTTACCTTCACGAAAACGCTGCAACACAAATGGGGAAGAGGCAGAGGGAGGGTAAGCGCCGAGCTCGGCATCGCACAGGAAATCTGCGGCTGAGCTCGGCGTCGCGTTCCAGCCCAGCAGCTCCGACCACAACCAGGCAACACGCTCCCCACAAGACGCGGAGTCGAGAAAATCCTTACCCAGAAGAAAAGAAGGAGACATGGATTTCGACATCACCTTCCCACCCCCACTCCGGACTACCACGCAAAATAAACTGGAGCTACTAAACTGCTGCTTCCCCGCCGCGTTTCCCATCGCAGGAAATCAGCTCAGTACTGAATACTCGTAGCCTGTAACCCATAGATTTCCTAATGCACGACCATAAAACTGCAGCCAGACTATGAAGTATTTTTGAAGTCCGATACGGAGATCCCTACACAGATAATTCATTGTTACTCAACACGGGACCATAAAACTGTCCTGGTCACCAATATGGGTGTTGCTATTGATCAGTCAGTTAACTTTGCTGCATCGATCGATACCACATTAGTCAGGAAAGGGAAGCAAAACACAGGGACGCTGGTGACACATTTTAACCTGTGCCTTTACAACAGTCCTACTTAAAAACACTGCTCTTAAGGTAACGCGTAGTTTGTTTTCTACTCGAAGTCATTGCAATCATTCAGGCATTCCTTAAATTACAAATGCGTATCTGCAAGGAGAACCAAAGCCACCTCTTTACCAGTGACTAACTGGTCAGGTTTTGCAGATGGGACTTCCCTAATCTGTGCTGACTGCAGCGAACTGAAAGTGCTGTTCAGGATACTCGCCTGCATCACCTCGTTCCTCTTTCCCTTCCTTCGCGTCACCGCTGAGCGCCATCACCTTTCCTACAGGAATCAAAGTCGTGGCCTACAAAGCCCCTTCGACTCTTCCCCTCACCTCACAGAATCCACCTTCTTCCCCATCATCTTCCTCATTCCTCCCCGATGCATCTGACACTGCACTTTCCTCCGCTCGCACCCAGGAGAGCTCTCGTCTCTACCCTCCCTCCAACACCAACAGCCCAGCGCCTTCCCCGGCCAGCTCTGCCAAGGAGGAACGCGTTTTTACACTCTGGAACATTCCAAACCTCCCTCGATGGGATGTTTGGAGACCATTATTTGTATTTGCCTGTTACACCAACTCCCACTCTTCTGCTAGAGCGACTGGTTTTGCCATCGGCCCTCACTGTGGACACCTGACCTTACAAACGAGACGCTCCCCCCCTCCTGCTCATCTACGAGGCGATCTGTAAAGTTCAAACTAATGCCTTTTCCTTCCCAATCTTTCCTCAGCTCCCACATGGCACCAGAACCCAGCCAGTTTTTAACACCTCAGCTGAGACCCTGCTGAAAAAGCCGGTACTGATGAAGCTAGAACACAACTTGCAGCTTTTCTTTGTTTTTTGGTAGAAAAGTTACGTGTTTTGTGCACTTCTTCAGAGTCTCCCCAATTCCATCTGCAACCCAACCCTCACCTGCAAGCTACCTGCAACAGGAACGTCTCCGACACCCGGCACAATGAGACTGCAGTTTCCCCGAGTACTCCTGGGTGATACAACAGCATGAGCAAGACACGTGTAAACCTTGGAGATGATGAACCCTTTGGAACTTCCCCAGGGAGGAGGGACTGCGGCAGCAAAGAAAGGTTCCAGAGAAGCTCATCAGTGAAAAGGGGACACGTGCTCCGTGAAGGTCCCCCGGCCTGTGGGTCATGTTCCTCCCTGGCCCAGCAGATCCCAAACGGATTTCTCGAGCACACACACGCTCACAACATCACATTATTATTTCCATCTCTGCTTTGGTACTTCTGCCACCGTTGCACTGCCCTGGTGACTGTATGGATACAAAGGCACCACGGACTTAGCAATGTGTTTTACCTTACTTTGCCTAGGACTGCTCCAAGGGACAAGGCCATGAATGTCTCTGGCTCCTACGTCACCAGCAGTGGTGGAAGCTCCAATCAAAATAAGAGAGGAACAGGCTTTTGGAGAAACTGAGAGACAATGAGAGATTAACATGTTTGAGGTCCGTAGTAGTCATTTTAACCTGCCAGCCAACTCCCTCACTGACGTTGTTGGGTTGGTTTTTTTACATTTCTACACTGGATGCATTATTTGCCATTTTACTTCATCACAATTTGTATCAGGATAGGGCTGACACCATTCTGTATGAGCTGGAAGATCACTTCCCATAATCACCAGAAGATCCAGAGCTTTTAGATAGATCCACATAAATACTCCCATCACGCTGCTAATACAAATACTCTTCCAATATAAGAGGGAAAACAAAAAGATGTCTTTAAACCAGCATGAAATATTCCACCACTGTTCACTTCCAATTTACAAAGCACTGCTCACAGGCACCCTCAGACAAAGTGGTATTTACACAGCTATTTTCAGTAGTGCAAAACCTAAATGGTTTCTAATCACAGGAAACACAATGCAGGTAGTAAATCATAACAGAAGTAGTCCTCTGTCTTGATTTAAATCTGCTCAAACCTCTCAGTAACAAAACAGATGAGAAAACAAAAGCCGCAGCTCCAGCTCTTTGAAAGAGGTAAGTCAGCACTCCAGTCTCCAGCGAAGCCAGGAATACAGCAGTGTCCAACCACTCTAAAGCTAAACCTCTCCCAAAGCAATTCATTTTGTGATTAAATACAGCACTTTTTGTCATACACCACCCCAGTTTCCCGCTTGTAAAACCAGAAGATGTGTTTGAGCAAGCAGGAGATTTCTTCAATACAGTTAAAACAGGAAAGTAAAAAAAAAATAAATAAATAATAATAACAAAAAATCCATGAAGTTGCTCAACAAACTGAAACTTCAGTCTCTTCCAGAAAATGTTCTCAGCCAGGAAGGAAAAGGGAAGGCTAGTGCATGCTAAAAGTAAAACAGCATTTTGATGCAGCATTCACCCTTTAAAATTAAAACCAACAGCTTCTGTCTGTTATTCAAATCATATCCTCCAGCTCAGAAAGGCTACAACCACGGCCCAAGTTACTTAACTTACAACATTTTTATTGACTGACTTGCGTAAAAATAAGCCACAATAATGACAGTGTTGACATTTAGTATACATCACCACAAAACTAATTTCAGATCAAACATCATCCATACACCCTAAAAATATTTCCAGCCTTCTCACATCCAAGAAAAGGATTTTCAGATTTACATTATCCTCACAAACTTTGGGCTTCTCAAGCACAAGCAGTGCAGAATAAATAATAATAATAAAAAAAAGGATTGAAAAAACCCCAAGAGGTTGGTGTTTTGTTTTTTTTTTTGAAGAGCTGCTTCTGATTGATTACGTTAAATGCCAGAAGCAAGTTAACCTGTAACTGAAGTTTAACTAGCACTGCTTTCTCATCATCTGATAACGTTTTATGCACCCCCAGAAGCAGCTCTCTGTAGATCAATGCCAGTGACTCAGAGTAGCACTGTGGCTCCTTCAGACCAAGAGATTTCCAAGCATCCACCTGTTGCCTTTGAAAGGGTGAATTGGACCTTATTTATTAATAATTCACACAGCAGTCTGCAGAAGCAGAAACTCTGTCTCTTCCCATTAAAGAAGCGGTTCTCGGCATCGACCGGAGCAGCTTCCAGAAGACTTAATCCAGATCTTTCAGGGTGCAACATAAGTTGGTTTTTCTGTACGTGCACCCCTCACAGAGGCACGACACACACACCGTTTCTGCTGTCACCTCTCACTGGGGCAAGGAACTTCAAAAGTTGAATGCACGATTTGCCAGGCAGCAGCAAGTTGCATGGAAGGAGGAAAAAAAAAAAAACCACCCAACCCACTAAAATAATAGTAATAAAAAGAAGCTAAAAGCAACTAAATGCACGTTTTCTCATTAGCAACCGCCTTATCCTCCTCGGCGCATGGGAGACTGGGGGTGTGGGTTATTAAGTAAAGCGCTGCAAGACAGATGAAAGGCTGCAGGAAAGGTGGTCCTGGAAATCCTCCCAGGGAAATGCAGAACAGACCCCAGGAAAAGACAGGGTTGTCCTGGCCTGCCCGAGGCGGGGGGGGTGGTGTCACAGGGGACCCCCAGCCATGGGGAAGGTACAGAAGAGACCCCAGGAAGGAGCAAGGCGCTTTGGCTTGCTGGAAGGGGGGAGGACACAAGGACCCCTATATGGGGAAGGTTCAGAAGAGACCCCCAGGAAGAAGCAGGGTGTTCTGGCCTGCTGGGGAGTGTCACAGCAACCGCCCCCCACCCCGAAAAGGGAAAGTGCAGAAGAGACCCCACGAAGGAGCAGGGTGCCAGGGGATGTGTGTCACAGGGACCCTTCCGTGGGAGGAAGGTACAGAAGAGACCCCAGAAAGGAGCAGGATGCCCTGACCTGCTGGGAGGAAAGAGGGGGGCACAGGCACCCCTTTCTCCTTCATAAAGCCCCACTTCCCTCCCATTCTGTCAGCCGGTGAAAGAGTCCACGCCGGTGGGGGGGGGAGGGGAGAAGGAGTTGGGGGACAGGAAAAAAATATAAATACATAAGAATTAAGAGACGCCCCGGAGGGCCCCGGAGGTGGAAGCGGGACTGAAAAAAACGGCGAATAAAAGTTAAGTAACGATCGGAGCACAATCGCCTCGGCCCCACGGTCTCCCCCCGCCCCAACGGCTTGGGCC